>VZRU01020020.1:180330-200276 GCA_013398155.1 Pedionomus torquatus | reverse complement strand
AGGCACATTTCAGAGTCCTGGCTCAGGAATCCAGCAATAAACTAAGGAATAGTTGGTAAGTGCTTGATAAATGCAAGTTTCTGTGGCAGTGTGCTCTCCCTGTTTTAACCCCTCCTCCATCCACCCCCCAGCTCCTGCTCAGGCCACGACCATCACATCAGGTGTTTCACATTTCTCTATTATTATCTACAAAATATTAAAAAAAAAAAAAGAAATTCAATAAAATTATCCTTCATGTTATCACTGTCTTTTAAATCTGCGTGCCGTTAAAATAAATATGCATCATTATAGTAAAATATGTTAAATCAGTATCTGGTCCAGGAATCTTAGCATGCTACGTGGTCTCAGCAGCTACCCAGTGGCAGGCAGGGCTCACCACTGAGAGATGCTCACAAGAGATGGGCACTGGAACACAGCAAAAAGAAGAAATTCAGGAAATATCAGTAACTCGCCATCCCGCACTTTCTGCAGTATTCTAAAAGCAGACTTTGAAAGTGCTATTTATATCCAATGAAGACCTATTTTAAGAAATCTTTCTACTTTCCAGCTGATACTACGTTGATTTTAGACAAAGAAAAAGACATTCTCAGGGAAATCAATCCTGGGCCTCTTTTTATTAAAGGCAACCAGCAGCTGAAGTATAGGAATGCAAGACTTGTACTAAATTATATGGTAGTTTTGTGATATTTCAGCTAGGAGCTGAACTCAAACTGTTGTGATCTAAAGCAGATTTGACCTGTGTTCCCAGGCACACATTAATCCTGTGACATTACAGTTTATAGATAGAGGATTAGTTGCTTGGAGTGCTGTACTAACCACTGGAGGAAGTTGCTAAACCTTGGAAAAAAAAGGACAAACCAGGAAAGCTGTTACAATGACCTGTGCCTTCCTTAATTTCTTAATGGCACACAAATTTAAAAGATGGTGGTAAGATGGAGGATAATTTTCTTGATTTTTTTTTTTTTTAAATATTTTGCACATAATAATAGAGAAATGTAAAACTTGCATTTTTCAAACACTTACCAACTATTCCTTTGTCTATTGCTAGATTCCTGAGCCAGGACTCTGAAATGTACCTTTGCCTACAGAATTGCTTTATGGTGGAGTTTGGTTTCTTTTTGATACCACTGTAGATAAAACAGATTTAATATATTATTATAATGACCCATATTTTCATTAAAAAAATATGTCATGTTTGTGCCTTGAAATAAGTGAAGTAGAAATATACAGGTAAAATGAAGGAAATAAATGAGATTCAAATACTCTTTAATTATTTGTTTTTTTACTTTTCAATTGTCAGGATCTTATCTATATGCAATTTACACTAGCTGAGATAAAGTAGATGGCACAGAATTATATTTAAGTTACAACATTCAGAATAATAATTCTGTAAGACCGGTCATTCTGAGGATGGAGGACACTGCCTGTCCTAAACACCAGGTATTGTCACACCTACGAATGCCACGGTATATACCATTAAGTAAAGATTAACGATGCCTTTATTTATGGAACCTTAACAACAGAAGTTTCTTGTGATAACAATCACTCAAAAAAAAAAATAATACACTTATCTATAGGGAGAAATCTAGATTCACCTTAAATTGCCCTCACTTCAAAGTCCAGTGGTTTTTAATGGGGCAAGTATGTGGCAAGAGTCAGGCAACTAGAGACACTAGTCCCAGAGACTTGAGCAGATCTATGGATTTCTGAAAGCTGGTCAGTGAATCTGCTGAAGGCCAACACACCCTGTGCCCAGGAGTCACTGAGGGCTGTGGGTCACATCACCTGCCCTTGGTGTGCCTTGGGCAACCCCATAAAACCAGTACATGCATTCTTACATTATACTGCAATTGTCACTGTTGGTTGTTGTGACAATATTTATAAAACTGTTATTCAGTTTATTTAATGGTTATTTATTCAATGTGCTATTAAATTGCAAGATTTCAACACTCAGGATGACGCATACACTAAAAGTTCAATGTGCAAGACAGAGCTGTTCTTTGAGTTAGTCACCAGGCAGCTGCTTCTGCTTTCATCACTAATTTTTAACTCCCTAAATTACACAGGGCTCAAGACCCGACTGGTTCAAGGGACTATAACACAATGCAGCGTCTCTGAAGTTTTAGACCTTGTTAACAACAAAAAGCTAACGGTACTAGCAAGCTCTTTTGCCACAACTTGATGTGGGTGCTGAGGCAGTTCCTAGTCCCTAGTCAAGCAGTACATTTGTCACTGAAAAAACAAACAGGGCACTGCCTGAGCATGTGTTCAGAGAAACCACTAACTAAACCCCCAGTATGTTCTGCTCTTTATTCCTTCAACACACGCAATAGTAGGAAGGTGGGGGGACTTCTGGAGTTTCACTTTTGTCGCCGTTTACATACTTTGGCGTCTAGAGCTATCAGATCAACTTCAGGTATGTTTGACTGCACAGTAAATTTACAACACAGAGGGAAGAGAAACCACTTATTTCATAGGAAAAGTGAGCCCTCAAGGCCAAGAATATCAAATGCTCATTGCCCATAAGCAGGGCATTGACCAATGAGCTTTGTTTAGGTAGGATCCTTAAATGAGTATGATTCACTTCATATGGCTGCTCTCTACAACTAGCTGAAAGGAGGCTGTAGCGAGGCAGGGTTCAGTCTCTTCTCCCAAGTAACAGGCAACAGGATGAGAAGAAATGGCCAGGGGACGTTTTGACTGGATATCAGGAAAAAAATTTCTTCACCAAAAGGGTTATCAAGTATTGGAACAGGCTGCCCAGGGAAGTGGTGGAGTCACCATTCCTGGAGGTATATAAAAGATGTGTAGATGTGGTGCTGAGGGACATGGTTTAGTGGTAACTTGGCAGTGTTTGGTTAACTGTTGGACTTTATTACCTTAAAGGTCTCTTCCAAGCAAAACAATGATTCTATGAACCTATCCCCACTTCATATAAATGTTAAAGAATACAACAAAGGCTTCCTCCAAACTACCTACATAAAGAACACAAATGTTCCTGTACAACCGGGCTACCTAAAACCTAAACCAAGATGACAAGGTGACAGCTGAGTACCTTCAAGTCTTCAAGATAATGGGTATGTCAACATGTGTTTGGATTTGCAAAAACAGCTGGATTTTTTTTGTTTTGATTAAAATGAGTCAAAGTACAAAAAGACAACCACATTTACAACAAATTGTTGTTTGTCCCTGCACAATTTCATACCACTCATACCACACCAGCAAAGAATTTGTGTAAAATGTCTACTTTAGAAAAATGCTAAAAGTATGCAAAACAGATCAAGCAAAAAAAACCCCACAGCGGTACTTTTCATTAATGCTTTTACTGAAAGAGCTGAAATATATTTGCCAAGAGTGATGTGAAGTTTGAGTGGGTAATGCTATTTGTGACACGGAGTGGTAAAGGACAGCGCTGAGGACGTAACACCACGATACAAACTGGATGCCGCTTACAACCAGTATTCAAAAGTGACATGATTTTCAGGGCTGTTAATTCTTCTGACGGCCAATGACAGAAGCTCAATGCTTCTGAAAATCAGGCACTTCTGATTACGTGCAAGAAATGGCAGTTATGAACGGAGGCACCTCGGGTGTGCGCCTTCCTGAGACCACCCAGGGACTCCTGCGGAGGGCCCTGAGAGAGCTGTCACACTGTGCTGCCTGCTCTTCACAGAGAGTGATGCTTTGCTAAGAGGAACAAAACGGGAGAAAAAAAGCAGTTGGGATGTAAAAAGGCAGATGCTGGCTGCCAGAAAGGAGCAGGAGCCATTTAAAAGATTTGTTTGAGAAGAGACCCCAAGTAGGGTCATTAATTCATTAATTACAGTCATGCTGTATCAGTCCTGCACTTGGGCTCTCATGGAACAGACCGTCCCTGCCCACAACACTTCACAGGCACATTCAGATCTCTACCAACGTTGTAAAGCAACAAGACTCTGACCCACTGAGGAAAATAGCCATCCCACACCATCAGAAAGTGAAACTTCCTCAGAAAAAATCCTTTGGTTCACTTTGCTTTCCTGGCAGAAGCAGCAGTTGTTAGAGGCTCACATTGACTCCTGAATGGGGAAGGTTTTGGAAAGCATTTCACAGAATCACAGAATTGTCAGAGTTGGAAAGGACCTCTAAGAGATCATCTAGTCCAACTCCCCTACTAAAGCAGGATTGCCCAGGGCACATCACTCAGAACTGCATCCAGGTGGGTCTTGAGAATCTCCAGAGATGGTGACTCCACAACCTCCCTGGGCAGCCTGTTCCAGTGTTCTGTCACCCTCACCAGAAAGAAGTTTTTCCTCATATCTGAATGGAACTTCCTACGTTCCAGCTTGTGCCCATTGCCCCACTCCTGTCGTTGGGAACCACTGAAAGAGTCCTCCTTCAACCCACCCTTCAGATACTTATAAGCATGAATAAGGTCTTCCCTCAGCCTTCTCTTCTCCAGGCTAAAGACCCCCAGCTCTCTCAGCCTTTCCTCATCAGGGAGATGCTCCAGTCCCTTAATCATCTTTGTGCAACACACTGGACTCTCTCCAGTAGTTCCCTGTCTCTCTTGAACTGGAGAACCCAGAATTGGATGCAGTATTCCAGCTGTGGCCTCACCAGTGCAGAACAGAGGGGGAGAATGACCTCCCTTGACCTACTGGCCAAACTCTTCCCTATGCAGCCCAGAATTCCTTTGGCCCTCTTGGTGAAAAGGGCACATTGCTGGCTCCTCTGTTATGCTGCAGATGAAAAGCTATTATCTGTCAGGTGAAACCTAGTAAATTTTTCCAAGATAACATAATAATGCACTTCATGGTAATCTACAGTCCACCACTGACACAGAGTGCTACATCAGTCAGTTTCTTCTACTCAGTATGCAGAAACCTGCAGGCAAACCAAGGAAGGTCAGGGAAGCATCCCCTGCTTTATTACCACAGCTGTGCTGAGCAGATTTCCAAGAAAACACACAGGACAAACCAGACTGTGTTGCCTTCGGCTTTCCTCACACCAGAGCTGGATTTTCTGGACTTGCCCATTCACTTTGCTCAGTCATGAATTGTATAATGTATAATATGGTATGGTATGATACATAACACAATATAATATATGTAATATAGACTTATATATTAAGAATTTGATTAATTTCTTCCTTAGCTGTTAAAGATGCCATTTGGTTTGTTGTATCAGCAAACCGCCTGTCACAGCTCAGTGTCAACCAACCGACATGATTTCATCACAGAAAAAGAACTAAAGAAGGAACACAAGTGGAAAAAAATTACATCGCTCCTGATGTGGAGAAAGAACATACCACATGTACTTTCTTCTGTTTTATCTTGTGGATCTCCTGTGATTCTAAACGGATGTTTGTGCATATTAAATGGGCAACGGAATAATTATCTCAAACACAGTTAACAGAAAATCTTACCACTGAAAATTTCAAAGTGTTTTATAAGAATTAAGTCCCACAGAGAAGTCTTACCATACTTATTTTATGGATCACCAAATGGAAATTCAGGAAGTTATGTGAATTCACGTGAAAAAATTCATTGTGAAAGTAGAAAGATTTAAAACACTGTAGGGTAATTCACAATTCCCTACTCTAACCAAGGCTTACTTTTCTGGGTAACCATACTGTTTCTGTAAAATATAGTAAAATAAACTTAAGTAACCAATGTTTTGTAGAAAGGTTTGCACTTTTTTTACCATGAATATCATGGTGGCTTAGTTCATTAGTGGTTGCTTACTTCACGAGAGTCTTCTATCACCATCTTTTAAAGCCCCCTCCTGACAAACTATTGCAAAGGAGGGGCACGTGCAATTGATTTCATGCTTTCAACTTAAATTTTCTACCTTTCCTATTTATTAGTGCCCAAATTTTCATGTTGGCACCAGAGTAATTAATTTTTTTCTGTTCCTTTTATTCCATACTTCTCATTAGGTTATGTAAAATCTATGCAAGTAAGTGACAGAAATAAGGAATTTTTTTTATAATTTTCTAAGAAAACTTTGTATATGAGGAGCACAGTTTGCTTCCTTGAAGAGCTTAATTAATTTCCTAAACAAAAGGAGTTAGTATATGCAGCTCTGTGAACATGCTGTTAAAATTCTAAATAATACACTTAAATTTTCTCTAACGGGTAGAAGGAATTCTTGCTCCCTAGGAAAAGCTAATTTTTTTGAGTGCCACTGACAGCACCATGGCAATGTCTGCCAGCTCGACTTGACTACAGGCTATTGGAGTTTTTATAGTCTGAGAATAGATTGGATCAAGACTCCTGACCACAGGACCTTCTGGTAGAGTTTTCAGAAAGCATACTGAAGATCCAGCTCGGGAATGAGTATTTCAAGGCAACCAGCATGTGCAGGGCTGTGAAGGCACATAGTGGATGCGTAGACATTCACAGGCAGAATTTCCCTCACGGTATCTGAAGAAATTATGGTTGAGCAGATATAATTATTACCAGCTTTAAGCATAAAATGACCCAGAAAGTGTTTTTATGTGGGGAGAGAACAGGAGCATAAATGCAACAGGATAACAGCATAGAGCAATGTGTTTAAAGAGGAACATTATTTTAAAAGTCAGGATTATTTTCTTTTTTTGCTTTTATACAGACATACATGAATTCAAGCAGTAGTGCCAAAGATATAAACCATTAGTATGTAAACGTGTACTGTTAAGAACTAAGCCTAAAAGCATGCAAGCAGTCTGTAAGATCTATTTACCAAATAAACTCTGGATTGAATTTTGCTTGACAACTACCCTGTGGTTGCCCCTAAGGCATTAGGTCTAGGTATTGACTTGGGCTCAGGCCAAGTCCAACACCCGCACACCCATACCCCCACACCTACCACCCAGGTACACGCTTCTAATTCTTTACTGAACAAATATAGCAAAACCTAGAGATCCCCATCCAGTACACTGGTTACATGAATATTAATGATGTCCTGCACTAAAAGAGCAAATTCATAATTAAACTCATGAAAATAGGCTCATATGCACAGAGCTGAGCTATGGCCAGAACAGGAATACAACAAACAGTTTTCTTTATGATATCAGAACAGAAATAACCTAAGATTTATCATATCAGAGGCACTGACTATTGACTATTCTAGATGATTTTTTTTTCTTTTGTATGCCTTCTGTAAATATAAAGAAGTGAAACTAGTAGAATTTTTTTTCCTGTCCTTGTGGATTCCAGTCTGCAGTGTAGCTTCCACACTGGTACATTAAACTAGGCTAGGACCTCGGCTCCAAGACCAAAATTTTTATTATGTCCTCTGGAATGATTTTGGCCAAAACCAGTCTATACGTTCTAAAACAACATTTTGGCACAGGTTAGAAAATAGTGCAAACAAGGAAGTGTTCTTAATAGAAGACGTGTGTGAAGCAACCATGTTTGGGGCTAGGGGGAAAGGAGGAGGCTTCAGTATTGGAATAAGTAGCTGTAGCTGTTCAAAGGGATTTAAGTAGAATTAATCTAAGTGAGATTCTAAACACGCTGCACATCATCCCTGACAATTCTATACAGATCCTCTGTTATCACGAGATCATTCATCAGATGCTCAGCAAGGAGAGAACCACCAGTCGCTAACTCCATATGTCTTCACCTATACATTGGTCAATGTTTGCAGATCTGGTCTTCAAATTACAGGTAGGCAGTAGCAGAAAAGATAGAGGTATTTCCTAAAGATTGTCACTAGCTCTTTTTTGGAGCTAGATTGCAGTTTGCAATTAATGTGGTGTTTCAGCACACGCAGTACCAACTTTATGAGATCCAACCTGGGTATCTGCTTCAAAATACTCAGGACAATTTTTCCAAGCAGAATTACAGAAAAAAAACAAACAAAAAACCAAACAAAAAATAAAACCCAAAATGGAAAGAAGCAATACAATATGTAGGTTCTGTTTACTTAAATTTGATATTTTAATTATTCAGCTCACAGGACCAACTCAGAAGCTACTACTATCTTTAAATATGCCCAGGAAAAATAAACTAAAGCACGAATGAGTGGGAAAAAAACCTGGCAAGTAATACAGCTGAAAGGACACATGGGAGATAGCGAACAGCAAAGGATATACAAGTTTGCAATACGATATGGTGCAGAAAGCAAGGAGAGAAGCTCTGCATGTTCATATTACATATAGTGAGGAAACGCATCACAAATGCCAGAGGAATCTCTGTCTCCCCGGGAGACAATGCAAGTCACATTCTGTGCTGTACATCTTAAATGAGAGTATTGCAACCAAAAGCCAGCCATCAAGACAGCATAAAATTAATGAACAGCTTGGATGATAAAATTCCTGAAGAAAGTTATATATATAGAGAGGAATCTGAATAGCCTGGCAAAGTGGGAGCTAAAAGCAAACAGAGCGGAGAAACGTAATTCCACAAAGTTTTAAGAGCTATAAATACAAAGGATGCAAAATAATCATAGAATGGTTAAAGTTGGAATATTTTGAGTGGGACAAGTGACATAAGTAGATGCAATAGACAAGTAGACATAGCACTTAGCAATATGGTTTAGTGATGGTTTTTGTGAGTGTTAGATTGAAGGTTGAACCAGATGATTTGAAATGTCCCTTCCAACCTAGGCAATACTCTAAGTCTATGATTCTATGGCAGTACTTAAGCCTTTCTGTCCTATAAGCCATATTATGCTGAACTAAAATATGTGTGAGTTCCTTCTATGGTGATGGATGTCATTCACCTGCACAAGAGCACTGATGAAGACCCTTAGCCCTTTATGGTATACTTGCAGTGAGAAAAGCTGGCTTTTTCTTAAACTGCACCTGTGCAAATATGACTCATGAGCTGTATAAGAAACAGTAAGTACTGAGAATATGAAGATAACATTTTAAGTCACTCTCCTACACACACAGCCTTTTAATTCTTACAATATGTGTACAGCAGGCGAGGCTGCCTCCTTAAAAGTGCTCTGCTGACATGGTTGTCTTCTCAACCTTCTCGCTCTTTATCCTTGGCCAGATTGTCACTCAAAGGTCAAACTAGAGCACAGTCAGCAAGAGCTGAGGCAGGGGAGAAGGGGTAGCCAAGCTCCAATCAATGTCTCCTCTGAAGATCTGCAAAGCAAAGCAACTAGAAATTCATAACATACTTTTAACAAAACAATATTGCCTTAATATTGTGTTGCATCACATCCTAAGCTCAGGTTGGCTGTGTGACAAGGGCTGTTTCCTGTTCGAGTGCTGTTTTCCGTTTATCTTTGTCTGATGTCAGGGATGTCTCTGCCTCTTGGTATCTGATATATTCTCCTTTGTTCATACTTCATGTTTTTATAGTTAAAATTACTGATAGAAGAGTCTAATAGATATTCAATTCAATTCAATTACATTCAGTCTAATCCAATCCAATCTAATCCCTGTTCTGTATTTGAAGAAGACAGGCAAAATGAGAATTATCAAAGACTGTGTGAGAGAGAGACCACTCTCATTTCTCTGTAACCGCAGGTACAACACCCTTTCTCACTCTATAAAACTGCAAGACTATTACTGACCTAAAAGGAGCTGGTCAACTTAGATATGTCTCCATCACTTTGAATAACAAAAGCGAGAAATCTAGAGACTACAACAGGCTGGATTCAGGGTAACAGAAATTCAAACAACCATATATCCAATGTTTTTTGCTATTTCTAAATTGGATATAACCAAACTATCAGCTATATTGGCTCTTCAGGAAACATTATGCATATGTATATATTTCATTATATGTTTCAAAGAAGGTTTTTCTAAGAAACAACATTATACAAATCTTCCTGACAAGCTCAGAAATTTATTGTTTCCAAATATTTCAACAGCATTAACTTCCTTCAAGAGAAAGGGCAACCAAAGATACAGGACATAATGATCCTCATCATCTTGTGAAGTTGCACATAATCTTCACAACTTCACAGTATTCTACTGTGGTATTAACTGTTGTAAAATACAAGGTCATATTAAGGTTTTAATTTTTTTAAAGGGAAAATTAAACAGTTGCATGGACAATGCTGTCTTCGTTGATACTAGACAAAGTCTTTGTAAATGGCTCATAAATATACGTGAGCCAAGCAACAGTTAATGAAACTCAAAGGGAAACTTCCTTTTTGTGTACGCTGGTTCATAATTTCCCAACCATCCGTTTTCTTGTAGCTTCCTTTTGAGGCAGTCAAATATAATACAATGGATCGCAACAAGCTGAATTTTTATCTTTCCCCACTCCACAGGCTCATTCACAATGCCAGATCTTTTCCTTACTTTTCATGACTTAATCAGAGAAATATTATTAAAAATAACTTCAGGAGCACGTCCTGCTTTCATACTCTGCCCCTGGTATATTTGCCTGAAGTACGTCACCATCTCTGGGACAAGTTAGTCAAAGGCATTCTTTTAGCTACAAGCTACAAATATCCATGCTATTCCTTAACTAATGAAATGCAGAAGCAAAATAATTATACTGAAGTACCTGTAGGCATCTAACCTGTGCTGTACTTTTAACAGACTATCCTGGAGAAAGAAGACAGGAATAGTTTAAGATACAATTAGATGGTAACTTTTAGCTGATGCTATTCAATGACAGGAAAACGGAAAAACTCAAACTTGTCAGATGATGGAAAATATCAGGAGTCCCTTGTGTACACCAGCAGAACTATGACCAATTTTTGTCAGCAGCCAAGAGTATCCTTAACCCAGCTGCATATCTGGCAAGGCTTTGCCACTACTCTATGTGGTAAAAAGAGAATAATTTAGCTAGCAGTAAAAGCAATTAGTAGGATGCCTTGAAAATAAAAGTTAATGTACCTGTTCCATACCATGAATGAACAATTGGGTCTATTTTTTTACTATTTTCTTTCATATTCTACCTGATGATATAAATAGCAGGCAATATTCTCACCTGTTTAAAACGCTCTACAGTGATCACAACGTTTTACCATGTCTTGGCACCCTCTTTATTTAACATACATTATCCAATTTTATTTGAAGTTACACATCTTTAACACCCCAAGCCTCCAGTGCTTCCTGGCTGCTCCACCTGAATAGAAACAAAATTCAAGGACCAGCATTTTTTAAAATGTATTTGTATTTCAAAATGTAGTTTTTAGTGTAATGACAGATACACAGCCAGGTACAATGATTACGTCCTGAGGTATATAGTCCTGAGTGTCATTTGCACCAAGGTGAGGTGTGACTGAATTTATGTCTACTTTAAGGCCACTTGCCATTGACTTAGCATAAATTTGATTCTGAGCATTATATGTTGGAATCCTGCATCCAAGCTCATTGAACCAGCTATATGAAGTTCTTTTAAAAATGTGAATCACAATTAGGCTTCTACAGAATTAACTTTGCATTATTATTAGGAGTATAGTAAAACGTGCTCTGCAGAGTTTAAGTACAGAAGAACTAAAATGGGGTGAAAATAACTCAGTAATTATCAGGGAGAGCCAAGGAAATCTTGGTAGCAACTAATTTCAGCTGCTAAGACACTACTTTTGCCAACAGCGGTCACAAGCAGAGTAACCAAAAAGGTAGAGCCCTAATCATAGAATCATAGAACAGTTTGGGTTGGAAGGCACCTCTAAAAGGTCATCTAGTCCAACCCCCCTGCAATAAGCAGGGACATCTTCAACTAGATAAGGTTGCTCAGAGCCCTATCTGACATGACCTTGAATGTTTCCAGAGATGGGGATCAGAGAGATCTACCATCTTTCTGATCACAGACTGCTATCACTTTTCAAATATCATGGTGAGCAGGACTCTCAGTCTCTCAGGACTATGGGGGATTGGTCAGGCCCCATAGACTTCTGCATGTTTAGGTTCCTCAGGTGGTCACAAAACTGATCTTCTCTCACAGGTGAATGAACTGTGCTCCTCCACTCCCTGTCTTATGGTCCATCCAAGAGGCGTAGGGAGAGAGATTGTCCGTGAAGACAATCAGTGAGGCAATAGAGTTGTTGAGTACCTCAGCCTTCTCCTCATTCATTGCTACCATTTTGCCAGTCTTGCTTGTGATGGAGGGTACACTGTCTTTGACCTTCCTTTTCTGGCTGAGATACCTGTAGAAGCTCTTCTTTACGTTCCTCAACAACTTCAGCTCAAGCTGCACCTTGGCGTTTCTGACCCCATCGCTAGATAACCAGGCAGTGTCCCTATACCCTATACAGTCACGTTTCACCCAAAGACACAATATTCTCAGCTTCAGAGATCAAGATTCTCCCACTATTCTTGGACAGACAGATGAAGACCACGGCTGCCATAAAACACTTATCATGGTAGCTACAAAATAACCTCTTGAACTGAAAATAAATTGAGACCGTTGATAATTCTCTTTGAAATCAATACGCTTTCAATCACACTTTTCAAAAAGTTGTCAGTATCTTCCATAATACCCGACCTCCACTCTTAAAACCTGTTTAATGGCAACAGGAGAGGGACCATCCACACCTCACCTTACAAGGGGGTCACTGCACAGCCAAAAATTATCTCTCGTTTCATATTACTTGAAATATTTTTCAGTAAGAAGTACTTCTAGAATTCTCCCAGACAAAGGCCAGAATTCTGCTAAACATACAAAAGACTAGAACTCAGACCTGTTCTCTACAGACACCGCAAACTATTTCTCAACAGGTCAGGTCTACATACTCAACTATTTGCGAATTATTAAAAATATAAAAAGTATTAAACACACAGACTGTTCATTACATTTACAAGTCTCACAGGGCTCAAATGCAAATTACTCTGTACTACAAATATTTGGGTAACTAAAGACTTGCCCAAGATGTTTGGGAAAAAAAAAAAAAAAATAAAATGGAAAAGCCTTTTTATGGGTTAAGGTAATAATGAGAAAACTGTTCTCCCAAAACTCTGTATCTTATTGTTGGACTGAAAATAGTTTAATAGAGAAAATATTCATTGACAGAGCAGTATTTTACATAGAAAATTAAGCCCCATCAAAGTGGGCAATATCATTCCATCTACAAGGGAAGTGCCAAAGGAGACGGCCAAAATTTGCAACGGTGTGATAATACCAGCAGGGATGGATTTGTTGCTATTATGATTAAAGCATATAAACAGAAGAAGATTAGGAGGGGTGAGAGTGAAAAGAGAGGAAGAATAGTTTATTGGTTGGAAGAAGGGCAGGGAGAAGCTTATATTGGAATGCAGTGTCACTGTTACACACCATAAAGCTTTCAGTTGCTCCCATTACATGAATGTCAGAATGCAGCTGCCACTTTCCAGGAGAAATTTTTTCCATTTTCATTTTGGAAGTCCAGGGTGGAATTTTTTTTTTAGAGTAGCACTCCCATGAGATCACCGTGTTGTATCTGCAGGTACCCTTATGGTATATGGACTGGTAAATGTGATCCTTGTAACCATGACCTGGGACATCTACTACTTATGACGATCCAGTATTATGCCCTTAAAGTAGAGAGATGGCTCAACAAAGAGAAATTATTAAGAGTAAGACTTCCTGTTGTCTTGAACCAACTGCTTTCACAGTCATCAATGTACAACCATACCTACCAATAAATCTCAACGACAATCCATTCAGCTTAAGGAAAAGTGGCTGAACAATGTGAATGAGAAACCGGCCTTACAATTATAACCTCACTTTGATGATGAAAAAGGAAGCCCGTGCTTTTCCATCAGTGCCTGAAGATCCTCGGACTTCTATTTTAAAGTGCTCCACTTAAGACATGCGGAAGGGGTGTATTTCACCATGCACTGAAGTCAGCCCTCAAAAAGGCACACAGTCAACTCAAGCCTGGGCTAGAAGGGTTAGTAGTTAGAAAAGGAAAGCTGAGCTGACCTTCGATGTTGGAAGGACTTCAGTCAGTTACCCTTTTAACCCCTTTAAGTGGCTTATTTAATGAAGTACTCTGGTGGAAGAAGAGCAGAAGCAGCCCTGATTTGTGATATCAATGAAGATCAGAAGGATGAGCAAGACAGGAAGTATACAATCAGAAGAAAAGGAACACAAAGTCAAACTTTGTATTTTTGTCAAATTAAGAAAATAAACAAAGAATATTTGTTTATATATTTGTTTGGGACTTTTGTCCCGAAGTCTTGTCAGGGAATCAGAAGAAGGGAAAAAGAGAGAGAAGGAAGTGAGGAATTCTCTCAGTCAGCACGATTTTTCATCCCTGCATTGACTTTCCCATAACTTCAAGAATTTTAAATTATAATGGAAAGACGCAGAACTCTTTCCTTCACAGTATTAGACTGCTCCTTAATTATTATGACAAATGGAATATTGGCAGGAATCTGCTAAAGGAGCAAAATTATCATATTTAATTTATCACAGAAGCAAAACGGGTCATCAGGCAGAAAGGGGTTTAGTGTAATTGAAAACAAGAATTTGGAAAATACGTTTCAATTGCCAACACCAGATAAAATGTCTGAAATCTGCCAGCTACCATTAAAGGTCACAATTCAAGTTATATTTATTAAGATCTGGGGTTTGTACCTTTGATTTCAGTAAAATGCACTTAGAGTAGTCATACTGCTGTTTTAAAGTAGAGCAGCAGAAATTTAACGTTTTCAAGAACATTTAGTACTCCATGAATTCTTCTCCTTATACAGAATTATGCTTCATTGTGGAATCTGAAATGAACTGGAATGTTCTTAGAATTTTCCACTGACTAGAAACGTAGCAAAGTTATTAGAAGCATATTTTCATTAACATTAATTGAACTTTCTTATAGAACTCCAAAGGTAACAAGTTTATTAAATACATTTGTGGTTCCTGGACTTCCACTTAAACATATACTTAACACTGAATCCCACAGGCAAGTGCAAACTCCAATGACTTTTTTCCCAAAATCTCATATTTAAATAGACTTGTATCCAAACAATAGATACCAAGCATTTCAAATGTTCTGAAATAAATCAGAAAGGAAGTGGTCTTCTATTACATTCATTTTTGAAGACAACCACAGTCACAAGAGCACAGTGGGTGATTCTTGAGAATAAATCCAGGGATTGAGTTAGTTCTTTAAGCATAGGTGTACAGTCACTCAACACGTCCTCAGGTATCTGAAAAGATCCATTGTGGTATTGGCAAAAGTTCCCCTAAAATAATCAGTAACCAAAGAAATACTAAAAAGACAGAAAACATATATCTCCAGTACTTATCTGAACTTAATTCTATAATTTATTAGAAATTCCCTAAATGCAGTGAATGTACAATCTAAGTGCAGAGACCTCATAACCGTTTTGTATAAAGCTTTTGTCTTTTACCGATTCCTTCCACTCCTGCAGGAAGCCCTTCAAACAGGACACACCATTCTCAGTACAGAAGCTAATGCAGAGGAATACATTTTTCCACACTAGCCTCTAAAATAAGGATCCCTAGACTGCGCCGTACACCAATGGAATGAACAAGTAAACAGTATGGAAGAGTAGGAAATCTTTTTAATTACAACACTGTCCATTCTAAGTATCCTCTATGAACAAGAAGGTCCAAGACAAGTCCCTCCTCCCTGCTTGAGTAACTGTATCACATGCAATGAAAGGCAAGAGCTAATGAAGCAGTTCAACTTCTCTGCTGAGGGCTCAGGACAGCCAATGACATTACATTTTAACATAGAGTTTCTTCAACAGGTATGGGTTACTAGAGTCATAGCCATGTTCAAGGTTTAACGTGTTTGCAAAGTCTATGTCTAAAATTCTACTGTGTCCCTTCACACGGTCCTCTCATGACCAATTCTTTAATGCCCTAATTGACTGCTTTCCCCTTTTCTCTACTCATTTTTAAATTGGCATCAAAACTGCTGATTTCTGGCTTTACTGTCTTCTGTAAAAGCATATTAATTGCAACAGAAAACCACAACAAATTTAAGATACATGTGACATATCTTGATAATGAATTTTGGTTGGTTGGTCCAACTCTCTAAAGAGAGGGTTTCTGATTTTCAAGTGTTAGACACACACAACTGCAGGCAGAATTTCAGAGGTCACCACCCAGCATAAAAAGCTCTTTGGGAAATTTGGCTTTCAAAGGGGTGTTGAGCTCTTTTGAAAACATGTACTATAAATCCTAATTGTTTTTGAAATTCACTTCTTGTTATATGTTTATGATTCCCTCATTTTTATAGAATCATTTCACTTAGTTATTACAACATGAATCCAAATTTTTCAAGATTCAAAATAACAAGATTTTATGAACAAATCTGTAAAAATCCACAGTACTTAATAAATCCTGTTATTCTGCCATTTACCATTCTAGCCATCTTTTTTTTTTAGTCCTCCATTTCCTCTTCATTCTCATGTTTTACTTTGGATTCTTGATGAATGATCACAGATTTCCATTTTTTCAGTTTATTTTCCTTCCTTTTCTGTTTGTACATTTGGCTACTCTGATGTCTTTTAACTTCCTAGAAAAAAATAATTTTTACAGGTTTATTGGAATTCAGACTGCATATGTGTGAAAAGAAATCAGATGTTTCAATAATAGCTAAATAAATATAACATTACTGGACACAATACAAGTGTCTTGAAATCAAAATTATTGTTCTTATATTTTCCTACTTTCAGTCATCACAGACCAGAATCCTGATGTTTATCTTGTTTCTACATTCAACTGAGCAATAAACTCGATACTTCAAAGAGGGTGACAGAAGTTGGAGTTTCAGTGAACACCATGAACAAAATACAATTTTCCTCAGAAAGTCTTGGGAATTCATTTTTCCCTTTTTCCTCAGGCCTTCTTATCACAGGCTTATGAGCAAAACAAATGAATCTTAAGGCAATGGTACTATTGACTCTGAATCCTCATTCTTAAAAATGTGATTAACGTTAAAAAAAAGTTTATATTCATAAGCTAGGGAATTATGTTCTGATGGATATACCACTGATGATTTTGGCAAGCCAATCTTTCAAACACATCAGACATCAATTTTAATTAAATTCACACTTGTGCTTTTAATTATCACTCTACAATTTTACTAGTCTCATCTGATCTTCAGAATTTCTGGACTGTAAGTTTTCCTGACTGAAAACAGCATTGAACTATATGTTATTTAGCATTTCCCACAGAGCTCTAGGACCGAGCAGGTGACATCTACCTGCTTCACCCACTTCAAAACCCACACAAGGTACACTACGTATGCATGTGGCAGCACTGCCCAGAAATGCAGTCATTCTTTTCAAAACACATATAAGGCAGTATTAAGCATGAATTATACATATATATTTCAAAAGTCTCTTCTAGAAGGCACAGTAGAGCTTAAATACTTTCTGTACATTATCCTTCTGGCATCTCTATTTCTGTATTTAGGAGAGACATTTAGGAATGAAATTATAAGACAAACTGACAGCATATAGTCTTCAGTCTGTATTTGGTAGATAAAAAAGCACGGATTTTAAAAAAAAAAAGTTTTGTTTAATTTAGTGTATATCCCATTTTTTCCTGTTCTCAAGACTGTCATATTGTAATCTTTAAGCTTTTTGTTTTCTAAACTGAGTTTCTATATTGACACTTTTTGGTCAGATACTGAACTGAGCCAGGTAAATCCACAACTCAGATACCCCCTTTGCAGGTGCTGACAATATGATGAGCTGCAGGTTCCTTGTAGCTAACGTGAGCTGAGCCGTGGTGTCCTAACACGATATAACAGAAACACGTGAGCAGATAAAACAAAGCAATTCAAGTCAAGATTAATTTCAAAAAGCTTTCTTTGGACCTGATAATCAGGGATGAGCTTTGGCCAAGTAGCCTGACAAGGACCACAAGCCTAAGCCAAACCTTCCATTCCTGCTTCCTTGCTGTACTCTAGGTTTTGGATTACAAATTTAAGATCTCATCCACAAAGATGATCTTGAAAGGGGCAAAGGTTCAAGAAGTAATCTTTCCCAAAACGAAACTTCGACAATTCTCCACCTTTCTTATCCTAAAGCTTCGTGTAGCTAAAAAGATCCAGAATTTCATCATCACATGCTGGTAACTTGACTTGCACGTTTCCTTGTTTCTTGCTTGCTATTTCTACAGTTCCAATCAAGAACAGGTCTAGATTGCAGACAGGACAGACATGCAAGATAGAGCCCTCCGGAAATCTCTTTTAATTTTTGTATCTCTTGTGCTATTTTTTTGGAGGGAAACACTTTAAAATATTTATCTTGTTATCTCAATTGGATTGTTATCTGGCAGGCAGTTGACCATGACATATTTGGTCAATAAATTACACAATGTATGACTAAAAGCTAATTTCTCTGCTTAGGGCAAGCAGAAAACAGAAAGCCAAAGAGACACAAAGCAGTAACGGTCAGGGATCTTCACAGCATGACCAAAGACTACTCTCAAGTTGTTGATCACATTTCAGTTCCTGATGGGTTTAGTTATTTGCCGATAATTGACAGTTCGTGCCACTTCATCTTAAAGCCTATTTTCCTTGATAAAAATTATATCCTTAATATGGAGAACAATGCACACCTCTCCTCAGTGAAAGCTACAGACAAAAAAATTGACTCTGTATTTCATTTGCTCTCAACCATTTTTACATATAAAGATGGATCACTTTCAACAGTTTATTTCTCATGACGATTTAATTTTAATGAAATTTTTTGTATCCTTGAGCTGTTTCAAGTTCTTTTGTCCTGTACATTACAAAGTGGGTGATTTGGCTGTAAAGGGAGGAGTAAAGTCCAGCAGATCTACGCAGCCCATGGCAATCTAGACAGTGTGTGTTCCTGTTCACAAAGGCAACGGCCAGTGCAGGTTACACAAAAAAAAAAGCCCTGTCTGCTTGTTGATTGCTTTTTCTTACAGTTTACATTTTTTTAAGCTTTTTTTTTGGCGGGGAGAGGTAGAAAAGAATATGACTGGGACCGTTCAGATTAGAGAGCCTGTCATCAAGCCAGTGAAAATAACAGTTGCTAGTGGTCTCTTGGGTGAGCTGACACTCTCAACCCCATTCCGCAGTTATCAGCCTTTCACCGATGGCGTTCTGAAGTTCTGTTGAGCTTTTAAATTCAGTCTGGTGGCTTTTTATGAGTGTCTTACTCAAAAGTCAGTACCTCCCTAACAAATCTTTGTTTGCCATGAACTCACACACTATTGCTCTTTGCTTTGCTGCCTCCCACCCTACAGAGAGAAGGTTTTATGTTTGTCTTAAGTTTTCATATGGAGGTTATTTTCATTTTTATTTTTCTTTTTAAAATCTCTCCACAAATCTTGGTAGAAACTTCCTTGATGCTTCAAAGATACAGTATCTTATGTATTTTATTTGGTCAGGTTTAATAAATCATCTGTTTCTTCTTGCTTTTTCTAAATAAGAGAGCTGCATGATGTTTGCCTATGCACCGAGTTTGTATTGTTCACTTTTCTGGCCGTTCCAGTAGATTTTCTGAGGCGTCACTGAGGGAACGTGCCCCTCAGAACTCTGTCATCTGTTGCAAGGTGGATTACGCAGACTCTGTAATGTGTATAACATCAATTAAAGCAAATTTCAGATTAATTACTGGCTCAGACCACCTGTGCTTCCTTCAATAAGCTCTCAAAGGCTCGCTATCTATTGAGAATTGGTAGAACTGTCAAACAAAAAATAAATTATAGAAATAGTTCCAATTTAGTAACCAACTTGAAACGTCCATAAACTAACACATCTCACTGAAGGCAGCTGAACTCAGACTCGTGATTAAATCTGTGCAAAACTCTGTAGAGTCTGTCTTTTTTTGCTCCCTCAACATTTAAAAGGGGGTGAAGGTGGGTATTTACCCGCCCAACGCCGTTTGCTTGGTTTTTTCTAATATGTAGCTCATTTATGCAGAACAGATGGACGGAAGGAGAAGAAAGATACATTGCATTCAGTTTAGTTTTATACCAGGGTCTAGAAATTCACAGTTCTCTTCACGAGATATGTATTTATTTCAAATGTGAACCAATTCCCTTGTGAAATCTGCTAAGTATAGCCATCTATTTTTTTCCTGCATATTAATTATGTGAATGTTGTCATTGGGTTTGTGTTACCAT
>VZRU01020020.1:134792-180319 GCA_013398155.1 Pedionomus torquatus | reverse complement strand
TTCATTGGGTTTGTGTTACCATAAGTCTTTCACTCATTTTCATTTTTACGGTTTGTTTTTATTTTGGTTGTTTTTTTTTTGTTTTTTTTGCACTTTATCATTTAAGCCTGCAAGTAACATGAAATTCATATAAAATGGTGTTTCTCCAGACCATGATCCCTACTGCTAGACATAACTACAAATCCATATTCCACCCACCACAATCTATTGAGGAACCAAGAGAAACAGTTCTCAGCAAAGACAAATCAAAACAAGGCTACACAAACCAAGGACATTTCTTCATGCCTCTGCTGTACTNNTTTAATTTTTATTTAATTAATTAATTATTAGTTAATATTAATCCTCTACATGAGAGAAGACATTGCCTCTCTTCAAGAACCTGCTAGGTATTTTGCTATTTTATGCAATCTCACTGTACTCTTCAGAAGACGTGGGATAAACTTACTGTTCTAAGACACCAAGCAAGGTAGTAAAAAACATATTTCTTCACTAATCATATTTTAAACTTCATAATAGCCAGTGAAATCATCAGAAGCTAATTTACCCAGACAGCAGTTATTTCAACTGATTTTGATAAAAGTATTGTGACACAACTTAGGTAATCAACTTTTCCATTAGATACTATAATATTAAATAAAAACTTCAAAAATAGAAAAAAATATATTTTCCTGCTTATTTTTCATTTTCTTTCTGTTTCCAAGATGCACTATAACTTCTAAGGAGTCAGAACCTGCTAAATTACTGTCTTTTCAGAAGATGTTTTCTGTAGTGATGACACCACCAGCCTTGGATTGCATATACAGGTTTGAATAATAGCAAAACAGGAATGGAACAAATGTCATTGTCTTCACAGAGTCTTTCCCTCATTCATTCATGCTGCTGAAAAGATTCCCCTATTATCCCAAAGGTCGGACATGATTAGCAGTTCCTGTACTGTTGGAAAAACTCCCTCTTTTAATCTTGTCCCCATGGATTTCCAGTACTTCTGTATGAAAGAATTTTGCTTTCTTGTAGAAATACCTGTACTTAAAACATCTTTCCTAACATTGTAGAAGTGCTTCTCAAATTCATAATCAAGCTTCCAACACAAGTGAAAGTAAATCATTATCATAAAGGGTCTGTCCATCGAATTCTCTATCACATTAAACACATTAAACTTAGCAGGGGAATTCTTACATGGTTCTCTTTTACCGCCTAATTCTACTTTCACTTAAGTTCAGGGGAGCTTTCCAAGTACTTAACAGAAAGAAACTAAGTGTTAACCAGAGACAAAAGAATCAACTTGATTTGAAGCAGAAAGCAGCAGTGAGAGAACCTAGTATTTGTCCAAGTAGGAGATTTTAAGCTGTTACAGAACAACTTACACACTTCCCTCCCCACAAGCAACTATTCTCATCACACCTACTTGAAGCTTCTGTCTGCAGGAAACTGTATTTCAAAAAGAGGATTACCTCTGGCAGCAAACTTTGGAAAAGCTTTTATAACTTACAGAACTGATGATGACCAACAGACTTGATAAATTAAAGCCTGAATAAAGAATATCTAAACATAGAAATATTCCTGAATAACTTCATGTGTGAACATTCCTGTCCAGCATGAATTTACACCACATTCAAAAACAGCTATTTTGAAAAAAGATTAAGCTAAATCAGAAAAAGACATCTAGGTTAGGATCAAAATGTTTTACATGACTTATTCAGTGACAGCTAATTTGTTTTACACTTCATATTCTGTCTTTCTGCAAAGTCGTATCAGTGGGCAGACATTCACACAGTTACTCTTTCACAAGTGAATAATTATTTACTGCATTTTATGTCGCAAAGATGCACTGCAATGCAAACTATCTATTGCCACTTTCACTGTTTAGTAAAGCTTCTTTTAAAACAAACTACTTATATACATACAGGTGATTTCTCACAAATGCTGAAAATAAACACCATCCCGACCAAGAGATGGCAAAGAAACGGCTGTTTCCAAAATTTCCAATCCCAATCAATGTCTTTGCAGGAAGAGTCACATGCAGAGATATCTTCTCCCACTCAGATGTGTTGCAAAGGGCTGCAGGTAATCAGGAAGAAGCAGTTTTCTAGACAATAAGGGAAAAAAAAAAAGCTGACAGAGTTTTGACATCTGTCATTCTGTTGAGTACCTGCAGGCCATCCATGTTTCCAAGCAAGCTGTTCACAACACATGGACAGTGGCCTTTCGGTTCAAGTATGAACCCACAAAATAAGGACTACATATGTCACACCAAAGGTGCGTGCGATTGAGGGGAGCACCAAGGGTAATAAAAATCCTCATTACTACCAAGGTAACAACAGAAACTTTGGCGTGGCCATACAGAAGAATAACAAATTATCGGTAATATTTACAAGTATTGATAAAACGTATTTCTGGCTTTTTCTGTCACCAGGAATAACAACAATATTGTTTGTAAGTGAAAGCTTTTTGGCTTTTTTAACTAAATATTTGTTTAGAATTCAGAACATAGAAAAGAAATAAAGCTACCATGCACATATATAGGAGCATCATCCAAAATAACTATCTTCCAAAAGCTCCAGCAAAATGCTTCCTGCTGGTGTCACTCAATCCCTGTTACCACTAATAATACTAATAACGGGTAAGAGAAACATTTTTATATGGATTAGAAAAGGGCTTAGCAGTCAGAAAACCAAAAGCAGGGATACATAGCAAATTTCAATAACTCAAAAGGTTAACAAAAAATGCCTGGTACCCCCTGTTAGGCACATTTAATTTATGCATGAAAGGGTATGAATAGCACCAACATTTTACACACCATAAAATAGTTCAGAATGGTCAGTAATGAAGAAATGTTCAGTGGACAGCCTCCTGATGGGTCAAAGTCAGTACCAATTTCTGAAGAACAAGATACATTGCAGACACTTTCTAAGCTGTGTGCAGTATCGGTTCCTGAACAAGTTGTAGCTCCTCATGTGAAAGACCAAAATGCAGTTTGTATACAGACAAAAGAATAAATTTTAAAATATGGTTATGCTACTGCATAAATTTGCAGAATTATTAAATGTAAACTACATTATTTTGTTACACATCAGATTCCTTGAAAGAAAGTACAGACCAAAAGATTTCTGTTTGGAAGAGAATACAGTGAAGGAAGGATACGGCAAATGCTCACCATCACATGCACAGGAATGATCTGACAGGTTTCCAAGGGATGAACTTGTTTTATACACAACTATTCCAACTTAAGTTTTATTAGTTATTATTTATTAAAACAAGCAAGTTCTAGCAATATTCAATATTCTTTGGCACCACTGAGACATAGCAGCAATGCATGGTTTTGTATTATGTATTACAGCAATTTTATTTGCTTAAACTGATACATACTCAGAGGTTTTAAACTCTTCCTCCTCAATGAGTTTGACAGGTAGAATAATGCTCACACTGTATGATAATTTCACTCATTATTAGGTGTTAATTTATTACCACAAAGGTGATGGCATTTCAAAAGCATCACTGCAAGTGAAAGACTAATGCTGTAGCAGATTAAATTTAATTAGCCAGGAAATGTGTCAATCTTCTGATAAAATTAATGATCAAAGGGAGTGTTTTAGGAAACACTCAGTAGTGTTGCCAGCAAAGCACAAGGAAATCCTCCAAGTAAGGATTTGTATTTTTGAAGAGAATGCCTGGAGGATATAGCATATTTATGAGTTAGGCTGAAGCTCCAGCAACTGAGAAAATAATTTTATCACTCAGCTTTGTTTTTCAGTTTTGCTGGATGAACGAAGAGAGAAGAAGATTATGAGATTAAGACTAATTATCAAATAAGATGTATGTTATTATATTTCTCCATCTCCACAGTGAAAGGTTGATGAACATTTTTCCTTCCCAGCGCCTAATTTTTTAGCAGTCTGCCAAACTCTGGATGCTCCACTTCTCATGACGGCTGAGAAATGTTCCTGATTACATGTGCCAACCAACAGACCGTCCAGGATCTATTCCCTGGTCACACCATGGACCAGGATGGCATGGGATGGTCTGCATCCGCATGGCTGAATTTCCCCTTGCCTAAAATCAGGATGTCTGCATCCAAATTAACTACTGGGAATGGTTCTGGACCTCTGTCAAGCCCAGAACCATGCCAGGGTGTTGCCTGGGAGTTGTTGGCTGCTTTGGGTCAAAAGGTCTCGTGGAGACCAGTCCAAAAATCTCACTGCACAGCTGGTCCAGTACTCAAATCCATACAGTAGCCCACTTAGCTACAAGTAAGGAAGTAACCTAAGTGCCCTTCTCTGCCAATTAGACTTAGTTAAAGGCATCAACCTAAGACTACGTTCATGTTCAAAGGTCTCCTGAAGAAATAGTTAACAGAAGCCTCCCTGAGAGTCAACAGGAAAATAGGGATGGGGTTTTAAACTGAATTCATCCTGGGGTAAACTGGCAATTCCTCTTGCATTTCTCTTTTAAGGAAATAAGAACACATGATTTTACAGAAGTTTAAATAAAATTAAATAGAAAACAAACAAACAAACAAACAAAAAAAACCACAACAAAGTACCCATTAACCCTCAGAGCACAAGGGACCAAGAAATTAGCAACATTCAAAACCAACAGCTGAAGAGCACACAAGAAGGAAAGCTAAAGAGATAGTACTTTCTCCTTCTCATCCATGCCAGCTCAAGTTCATCAGCTTCCCCCATCATGGAGAGAGACAATCAAGTCTATATTTGATTAGATGATGAAAGGACTTAGAATTGAGTAATGCAAATCAAATCTACTAAAATACACTCTGAATATAAACGTTTACTGAATTACTTGAACAGTAAATACAACACATTAACCTCTAGCTTAGAATAATAAACTGTAAGCAATCAAAAGCTCTTAAAGCGGAGAATTTAAGACCAAACCCAAAACTTGTGTAATAAAAGAATATCGCATAAAAACTACACAAAAATAAAATCAAATGATCTAGCTACTAAAATACACATATGTGCTCAAAACCTTGTGGGAATCAAATATTCCAGTAAAAATAAAGGGAGAGATGGAAACACAAGTTTCTTATTATCACACTTCATATGTTATAAAGCCTAACAGTTAACTTATTTTTGGCAAAAGGACAAAGGTTGCACAACACTCTGGCTTACACAAATATTTTCTATTGTTAAAAGCATCTTAAATGTAGCTTGTCATATATTAATTTCATGCACACAGTGCACTGTGCAGCCTGAGAGCGTCCCAGAGATATCTACGTTTCAAAACACTGATGAATAGCAAGCTGCCAGCTTCCAGTGAGCCAGGTGTAAAAAAATTACTCAACAATTCGTAGTTTAATTGAAACCAGATAAAATCATTTGTGTAATGAAGACTGTACAGATGCTGACCAAAGAAAAGTTGATATTTTTGGACAAATTACTGCATATGATATTTTCTAGAACACTCCCTCTTGAAAAGACAAAATGGTAATGAAAGTTCTCTCAAAAAAAACGCCATTGTTTATAATCACAAAGTAAAATATGGCTGTGGAAATACGTCAGATTAACCTTGTTTCATGGTTTTAGTTGCTGTTTCCTTTAAGAGGAAAAAAATGTTAGACGTGCAGTGGAAACTGTTATAAAGAAGTGGAAGAACCTACTTGTGTAAATATATTAAACGCAGACTTTACGCTAACGCTGCATTTCCTTCTGCTGAAGATTTTATAATGTAAAGGAAGAGGCAATGATTTAGCAAGAGTGAAAATGTTTAAGAATAAAAATTCAATATTCTTCATTCATCATCCTCTAGCAGAGTGAGTTATTACTGAGCACTAACAGTTTGCCATTTCCAGAGCTGCAAGGACATGGTCTTCTGCGTCAGCCACCTTATTGTTTCACAGTAACAAAGACAAATGTTCAGATAGACGAGAACATGCAGGAACACCTCCCATTCCCATCGAGTTACACAAACCAAGACTGAGTTGCAGGAGCTACGATACATGCACATCTATCAAATTTTTAAAGCAACTTCCTTCATAGTAGTACTCATCACAATTTACATTAATTTTCTTTTCCATACATCTCCCCATGTATAGTCAGCAATCTGCTTGCCTTGAGATAAGAAACTGCTATTAAAATCATAGCCAGTCATAATTTTTGGTGCAGTAATATGATTGCCAAATATCTAGTGATCTGTTCATAAATTATTTAAAGATGAGAAGACAAGAAAGTCCTAAACATATTCATCATCATTATTAATTAGTTATATGACAAGGCAATTTGAAGGTCCAAATTCAGATTCAGAATTGAATTTTACATCAAACTGCTTTATTATATGTTATTAGGACTGGACATTAATGTTTTTATTTCATTTTAATTGAAAATTCATGTATAGCAGAATAGGGCTTCCACAGGAAAGACACAGCATCGCCCATAGGATAAGCATGTGCACTGCTTTGCTAATATCCCATTTTATAAGGTTAATGTACCTGAAGCTCTGACGCTCGCTTCATCATCTCCAGTGTGATGTAGCAACCAATAGAATGAGCAATCAGTACCAGCTTTATATCTTTTGACACATTCTTTTTGAGGAAGTTCAGTTTATGCTCCACTTGTCCGTTAAGTCCAAAAACATCCTCTAGCTCCTTTATATCTGTGTCTGAAACATAAAAGAAAGAAAGTCCTTTGTTTTAATGATAGAAATTTCAAGTATCTCTATTTCTCCCAGTTTGTTGGAAAACTGAAATAAATAAACGTGATGATTAAAAACCCCTCACCAAACACAAAAAATTAATTTTAAATTACCACCACTGGTAAATATAAACTGATGGATCACATTTACAGGGTGTGGAACCTTATAGGTAGCTGGGGAGCCCAGGAAGGATACAGAAACACATGGAGCTTCACGGCATATCATCTGGCGCTGTGATCCCCTTCCTTCAGAACCAGACCAAACTCAAGACATTGGATCAGCTTAAATCAATCCAACTGCACACTGAGAGATCAAGATGTACAATAGCGATACTGCCCGTGAATAAGAGTCCTATAACTCAAAACAAACTATGATATACATTACCATATTCAGATATTAAAAATCTCCTGTCTTAAAATGCAGATGTAAAAAAAAGTCCCATGGGACGAGGAAAAATATGAAATGTGTATGTGTCACCATGGAGCACTGGCCCGTTAACATAAACTACCCCTATTTATGCAGGTTCTTAGCACTGTCAGTCCAGTCACATACACAAAGATGATGTTAGAGCTTCATGGTTCTCAGTTATTGTGCAATTTCATTCCTATTTCACCAGGGATCTCCTAAAGGAGCTTGGGCAATCACTTAGGAGGAGGACTCCGTTACTTGCTACCTGGCCAGTCAACAAAAAAAGGATTATCTGCTGCCTGTAAGAGTTTACAGTAATTTGGGCACCTTTAACTTGGTGGGTGACATGGCTCACAAGTTCCCCTATCTAAGGGGGTTCACACTTCTCTCATCTGCTACAAAAGTTCTCTACCCACTAAACTAAAAGCTGCGTTAAAGATACACCACTCCAGTTTAAACTGGACTACTCTATGGAAAAGATAGGTTCCTGGTAAAAGCCACCCACCTCTAACGATTCAGGAGGAGCCAACAGAGGTGACACACGTGCAGCCCTAACCAGCCCACCAAGTTTTTAGGTATCCAACTTCCCACTTCGTGAAGTGAAATATAGATGTGGAAGAAATCATCCACCAGGCAGAGACACCGTCAAAATACATACACTGAAGAGAATGAAGGGCACTCAAAAAACTACAGTAAGAGAAAGTTTGCAGCACAGACCGGTAGCAGATGTAGTTGCTTTTGTGCCTGCTTGGAGGAAATGACAGCAGAAGCTTTTTTGCCTCTGTCTGAACCTATTTCATCAAATTATAAAGGCTGACTGGTTTTACAATATGCCTGTGGTAAATTTGATGGCAATTGGTCAGTAACCTCAAATGCTAAAAATTACTAGCACCACTGTTGTCAAGTTTTTTAGGTTTTGACTGGTAGCCTGAATGGGCTGGCACTATATTGTCTTTTGGATTATCTGTATGATGCATAACCTTTTGAAGCAAAATAATGTGTTCTGATGGCTTTTTTTTTTTTTTTTGAGCTTAGACTAATACCAATAGGTCACAATAAAAAAGTTCTTCAGTTCTACTAGAACTATAAATGACCATATCCCAGCATAATTTACAGTTGTCTACTCTAAATGAAAAAATGCTTTACTAAAACACACTTAAGGAATGCAGAAGTAGATGAGAAGTAATATTTTGCTTCTTAGTTTTTCTACAAATAATGGAAAACAAAGAGGTCGTTCTGTTTTCCAAAGCCCCAAATAAAAGCCTAAGGCCAAAACATTGTTTTTAAACTTAGTTTCTATTTTTAGCAAAAGTTGTCTTTCCTGCATTTTATTTATTTACCCAGCAGCTTAACCTCATGCAGGAGTGGGCTGTCTGCATCACAAGTCTAATTAAGGGTACATATGGCACACACAAACTACAGAATCCTAGAAATATCACGGCCCACTGGATACAGCAACAAGTGAAAGAGTATGCTACGCTGAATATGCATATATTTCTATATGTTGGGTTGAGCACGTTAGTTTTCCCTTTTAAATATTAGCTATCATTTCTGTACTGTTTTACTCGGGCACTGCCATTTCCAGTGATTTATCACCACGTCTTTTAATGTTTGACATTCCATTCATAGCTTGAAATCTTGAAAATAAGTGATTTTACAAGAATTGCAGCTTATTTCCAGGTTAGAGCAATGGAAAAGAGGGTGTGTAAACCTCCTAAAGAACTTCTCATGGCTCACAAGAGCCCAGAAAGCAAGCATGAAACAAACCAAATTATTACTTGTATTGTTCAATCTCCTGAGGTTAACGGCTGCCTTTCACTACATGAATTCCATATCTGCTACAAGAGATGCTGATCATCGCTGCAAGACGATTAATAAATAACATCACAAAGACAGTCTATTCCAATCCCAATGTTTTCCAAGATAAGTAGTGTCCTGGTTTGAGGTAAAACAGAACCAATTTTCTGTTTTACAATTTTACTTTCTTAGCTAGGCCTCTTCTAACTAACTAAACTCTGAAATTAACAGCACATTGTTCAGAACTGTTTCGTCTCACAGTGGTAAAACCAGATTATACCAAGGAGTGGTCTGCAGAGAGGCCCTTGCTTATNAGTGTTCCTGACTCCAGATCTGGAATCCAGCTCCTGTCGATCACTGAGTCCAGATTGGGACTTTTCCTGAAGCCTGCTGGTGACGTGGTCGTCATCCTGGGAGCTTGATTCGGTTTTGTACATACTGTATACTTCTTCCCTTTTTTTCTAAATTTTATTTTTTTAATATGATTATTAATATTTTCATTAAAGTAGTTTAGTTTTTTCTGAACTCCTGAATCTCTTTAATTTCTTCCTCTCCTCTCTTTTTCCCAAAGAGGGGAGGGGGAGACATCTGTCAATCAGGTTTTGGTAAATCTGGCTGAAACCACGACAGGTAGATAACAATGTTAGACAAAGACAGTTAATTTAGTTACTAAGATGTTAGATATCTAATTTAACATTTAGTTACCTAATACACAGCAGCATAGAGATTCAGGGCAACCTATTCATAGCTATTACTGATTTCAGCAGAGATGTGCCTATTCAGAACCAGTTTTGTTGCCAAAACAAGAACCCTGAGGAAGGCTATTGGGAGCAATTAAGAGTAGAGTGAAAATAAGGGCTTTTTCCTCCTCACAGTTTGCCCACATTTGAGTTTAGGACTTGAGCATACTCAGCTCAAGCCCATGCACTAGTGGGAGAGCAGAGCTTGCAGGAGCAATTTCTATTTGGATGGGTAAGTTGCGACTGATGATGACCACAGAGACCTGTTCTACCACCCTGGGGCAAAGCATCCTGTGTGCAGCCCTACTCAGCACCCACAGAGCAAGGACGCTCAGATTCCCACGTCTGCTGGTAGACGTTACGTACACACACAACTTCTCATAGATTGAAAGCCAGCCCTGACAGCCAATGCCGACCCCAGAGAATTGTTTCAGCTGTTTAATACAACTTTTCCTTCTCTTCTGGAATACTCTTTTCACTGCCAGACCAAGTCACATTGGCACCATTCCTAGAGAAGTCACGCTAGAGGATGAGCGTGCAAGTGTGGGGTCTGGCCATCCACACACAAATCTCATCACCAACCCACCCCTGCACTCTTGTCAGGTGAAACTCCAACATCATGTAACCTCATCCAGAAACATGCATCCTATTTGGTTTCTGGGCAAAGCTAAAATTGCCCATGCCTTGTGTCAGTTCATGTTTCCCCAAGACAAACACTACACTGAGCTGGGCTGCGTCACAGGTTTGGAAGATTTATTTATTTATTTTACAGAATAAAATCGCTCAAGGATTATCCAAAAGCAACATGAATTTCTTGGGTGGAGAAGCTTAAATGGGTTCTTTATAAAAGCAAACAGACTTGCGCAAACACACTGGCAGGCAGCTCACCAATGGCTCTACATCAGAGAAGGGACCAGAGTTACTTCACCTCAGGTGTGGGATAAACGGCACGGCTGAAGGAGAGCTCATTTCAGCAGCTTTCAGATAGTAGAAATTATATGACTTGTACCTTATGCTGCAAACACCCCATCTGCGCCAAAGCATTTGATTTTAAGACTTTATTTAGCTGAAGTTTATTAAAAGAAATACTGTATTTCTTTATTTTCTTTGGCAAAGCATTAATCTTCTGATGTACTTTTTTTGGAAAACAAATGCACCATCACTTTAATGAGTCTTTTATTCTGACCTCTGCTAAACCCACAGTCAGAAAACAATGACAAATTAAAATAAAGTGTTTGCTCTAAGATTAGTTGACAAGTTAATCTTGCTAGGAAAGAGGAGTTTGGTTTTCAGGGAAATAACAGGGAATTGTGTTTGCTTATTTTTCTGCTGTGAATGCAAGGGAAATTATTTAAAAACCCAACCATATCAGTTATATGAGCAGACTGCAGACTGGAGAGTCATAAGATGTAGCCTTTCATTAAGAACTCTCAAACAAATCAAAGACTCCTTTTTACTGGATCATCCAAAAAGATACTGGAGGCCAGATTTTCCAACATACCCTCACACTTATGCATACAATTTCTGCATACCATTGTACTTCCCTAATCTCAGATGGGAATGCTTGTTTGTCCGAACTCCCAACTACCCTGGTCACAAGTAGTGACCTAGGAGTTGAGGTGAGTACATATAGACAGCTATCCACTTCTTATGGAGTGACTTTAAAGTTTGTCTCGGCATCCACTCATACACAAGACTCCAAATTACTCACAGACAAATACAGAAGTGTGTGAAGAGGTGACTGGTAATTATATGCCATGAAGGAAAGGGAGGTAAAAACCAATGCTCTACCTGGCTCATTTACTCTTGAAGGTAGTACCAGAATATTTAAGGACAAACTCTAATGAACTACCCATATAAACTCTTGTAGGCAAGAGTTTTCAAAACCGGACCTTTTATAGGATGAGGACAAGTACGTGGAGTCTGAACCAGGGGACTGGAAAAAGATTAGGATGATAGAACTGTCTAGGTTGGAAGGGAAGACCATTGAGCCCAATCATCACCTTAACAATGCCAAAACCACCACTAAGCCACGTTCCTCAGCATCACATCTACCCATCTTTAAATACCTCCAGGGATGGTGATTCCACCACTTCTCTGGGATTCATCTCTTCCTCTGAAGATGCAGCACACTTCAGCTGCATGACACATCACTGCTTAGTGTTAATAGTGAGGAGAAATGACAAGTTTAAAGACATGAAAGTCCAGTAGCATCACAAGAAAGTATCAAAAGGAAGAAAAGTGAGAAGGGAGAAGATACTGAAAGGTTAGTGATGATACCAAAGTGTATGAGAAGGGAAGGCAGAACACATCAAGTACAGCCAAGCAAATAGTTTGGGAGAGCAAGTTCAGGGTCATGTTAAGTCCACTGCATCTCCACCAAATATCATAAGTGCAACCAACACGTAAGGCCAAGTGTTTTAGACTTTACGCCCCACTCCTTTTTCCACTACCAATATATAAAAACAGTGGTAGGACGAGCAGCAGTTGTGATAACAACTAAATTACCTGTTAAACTGGTGTGCACGGTCAGAAGTTCAATTCTGGAAATTATATAAATCATTTGATTGGTTTTGTTCTTCCAGCAAAACACAACAATTTCTTACAACGGAATGAAACCATCTGAAAATATTTCAATACAACTGTAAACTTAAAAACTGAGATTTGAGGATTGTGGGTCTAGTATGGCCAAAAGTATTAGAAAATATATTCCTTAAAGACATATTGCCTTAAGTCAGAATGCTTCACCCATTCTTTTGATTATTGAACAACTGGTCCGGGACCTAACAACCCTGAATAAATTGTATCAGCAAGCGATAAAATGCCAAAGAAATGGGATGGAAACTGTGAAAGAATGTTCAATAAATACTGAAGAACTCCTCCTGACATCAGGAACCAGGTCTTAAAGCATTGTGTTTTAGATTAACCCTTAGACCTTAATCTGGCCCTACAACCCTCAGGAACTTTTCATGCAACTTTTAAGATAAACACACAACTCATGAGTGTTTATTGGAGCAATTACTTTTTGTAAAGGTATCCTCCACAAATAAATTACCATTTACTCAAGATACCAAAATGGTCATAAGTATTATTTTCTTTATTAGAAAAATAACAAGACTTTAATTTACAAATTGAACTACCGATTACCTTTGCTATGTACCCACCTATTGCTGGACACTCATTTAACACCTAATCTGTTTTTCAAAGGAAGCTGTCTTATAATTAGATTAGTATAAGCATAGTCTGACAGAATGAACTAATAAACATGGCAAATACTAAAACCAAATTTTTTAATTAAAGCACACAGGAGCACACTGAACTTATTAAATTAAGGTATCTGCGAGAGACTTCTTTTTATTTTGCATTCCCAGTGCTGCCTCCCTCTAACCGATTAGAGTAACTATCACCAAGGTATGATGAGAAAACAGTATAAACTTTGAAGCAGAATTTTGTTGGTTATCTCCAATTTTGGCCAGGCAAACACAATTAAACAGTGTTTCATTATGCAGTTCCACACCAATCTATGCCTCCAGAATCATTTTAATATGCATAAAACAAATCTAACATGGGTATGACCTGAAATAGTACTACACAGTTTTGCAAGGGCAAAAGTGTATTATTAGTATTTGAATTGTTTTGTACCATCAGCCTGAGGAATGTGACATAAACGCTTCTCCAGGAATAACACACACAGAATATAGTATTCATTAAGGTAATTCTTAACTGAAAAGTTTATCAGGACCAAGACCTTTCTGTGTTTGGCCAGTTCTAGCATTTTCCAATTAACATGAAGAAAATTCAGTCTTGAAACTGAGGCACAGAACTTTCTTACTGCATGAAGCAACTAAAAGCAGCTTCAGTAAACAGCATACCTTAACAACGACTTGTGTTTGTACAGTTTAACAGTGGAATAAAAACAAAATTAAAACCAAAATAATGTTTTATATATCGCCAAGACTGGGCAGAGATACCACACAGGAGGTGAAGACAGACAGTGGCAATTGCATGAGTGTTGAGGGAACAAAAAAGGGATGAATATCCCTTCACAGGAAAGGATTCAGTGGGTGTATGATGAACGAGGTGCTGCAAAGCAGTAGGCGAGTCTAACAGTCACACCTATTGAAAACAGCACTTCAAAACTTTGGGAAGTTTGAACAGATACAAATAGAGAAAAAGAGATTGAGAGCAAACAAGGGAGAGCCGAAGTTTGGAGCAAAGACAGACAGCTGGCCAAGTAAGACAACCTGTATTATTCCACAGACAAGGAAAAAAAAGAATTATTCTAAAAGGAGAAAACCACAATGTTAACAGAGGGAAAGGGGAAAAAGAAAGCAGCTGAGAGTATACCCCGAGGGGCAGTTATACAGTAGCACAAGTAACAAAACAGAATTTGTACTTCATAGAGACTGAAAAGATCAGCAGGTGACATTTTCTGAAGTATTCGATGCTTTTACAGAATCCAAGCTAAAACTTTTGTTAGGCGAGTCCTGATTTCTCTTGAAAATCCATCCCAAAATTTTATTTAGAACTGTGATATAGAGCAAGACTGAAATGTTCAAATAAGCATGACTTCAGAATAACAACTATCTTTAGAGTAACACTCAACACTATAATGTATTTTCTACTTCACTATTCACTATAATGGCATTAGGGTGGCATTCAGTATAACCCCCCTTTACTCTTCTGTATACTCATCGTGGATGATACTATTTTAACAGAAATATAAAGCAAAGTGTAGGTCTCTATCTTCATTTCCCATGGAAATGTGAAATTTAATATCTAGAGTAAGTATCTGCAGTGAATATATCCAAATTATTTAACAATACTGCCTAGCATCCTTTAAAATAAAAATTTTAAAGACTAAACAACCCACTTAGGCAAACATAACATTTTTCCATATTTCATCTGTATTCTTCAAAACTGATGGGTTATAAGAAATTTTCAAAATTATTATCTTAGATTCCCTGATGCTGTTGCCACACTGCTGGCTGCAAAGAGCTGTGTGAGTTTGTTCCAGAGGAGAACGTGACCCCGTACTACCCAGTGCTGTGGGCTCTGGCACAAAATCTATGCAAAATATTTAGCGATGATGTGCTACCTCCCAGCACGCAATCAATGCTTCTAATCGCTACCTGCCTTCAAAAGCCTTGTACGGCTCTGGTTGAGCTCCTCTTTGCACAGAGAGTGTGAGCTGGCAGCAAAGGGAACCAGCTGTGGCTCAGTGACTCCCGGCATCGATCAAGCCCCCGGATGATACAGCACCAGGGGCTCTGCTGCAGACAGATGGGAAGTGAAGTGCATCCAGCAGCTGAGAGAGCCAAGTTCTCCGGTCTGACACTCCTCGCTAAGTTACGCTTTCTGCCATCATCGGGAAAGGCCACGATTTTGACTGAAAGCCCACATCTTTCATTACTTTGCACTGCATAAGGTGAAAGGGACCTGGATAAAACAGCAGACATAAAAGACTGAATTTATTAAAATCAATGGCAAAACCAAGAAGATGAAATAGAATTTCACCTTGTATGCTCTTTAAATATTGCAGGTTTCCTTATCAGTTGCTGATGCCTGAAATAACCACCTGCATATGCTGTACAGTGCAAATTTTGTATCTTTGGGGACGAAACACATTTTTGTCGAATCGATCACTTTAAATTATGATCTATATCTTTTCTTCTCCAGTGTTCTGTTACGCTACTTAAAAATTAATTGGCAGATTTATTCTCTATTACCAAGATAGAAGTTTCCTTTCTAACCTTCCTGAAGAAAACGCTGAAGGTTTCATTCTTTGTGGTATTACTGAACTGCCCAGCACAGCAAGTGTGGCAACATGCCAAAGACAACGCGACTGCTTTATTTTTCTTGGGAGTTTTGCATTATCACTGAAAGACACTAAACTATCCCTGCTACAAAGCTGATCTGTCATTATAGAGGAATAAGGGATTTTTTTTTTTTGTCTTCACTTTTACATAGGTAAGATGGGCAACATAGAAAGGAAATGGATTCACCTGTGAGCCACAAGTAGTGGGAGGGCCACTGTCGGGCAAAGGTTGATTTTCTCATTCATTTACATTAGCAGGCATTGAAACCGTAGCTCATTAAAAACTCTTTGAAACTGCCTGAGGTTTTAAAGTATAATTTATATAAAAAGACAGCAACTGAATTTGACCTGCACTCTACACATAAACAGATCCAAATACGATCATGTAGAGTTTGTTATATATAACAGTGCATTCAGAAGGACTGAAATTGGCCTCTTCATGATTAATTGCAGGATAAAGCTTCTTCCATCAAATCATGTAAACACTAGTACAGAAATCAGTGCAGCCTCTGACAGCACGGTAATATGTTCTAAAGCACAGTTCTGCCATTGTAGTCTCATTTTTTTCAGAACAATCTCAGAGAACTTTAGTACTCTAACATTTAACCCATTGGGGATTAACTTGGCAACTAAGTAGTCACCAGAGCACACCAGTAATTTGATAGCTGGAGTAAATTAGATTATTTTAATAAATGTATTCATGCACAAAACATAAAATTCAACCTTTAGAAAGATAAGAATATGTATAACTTAAAGAAAAATAGTCCATGCAGTGTCAAAAGTTGGAAAAAATGAAAAATTCATCTAGCAAGCAGCAATGACACTCCATCATTCAACCTGAGTCGGTGGTACTGTTTTGTCCTTTATCATCTCTTGGATCTTGCTAAGAGATTTGAGTACCTGCACCAGAAGTAAGAGTTATCCAAGAATGAGGCCATGTGCCATTACTTCTTCCTGCACAGCCTGCCTTACAGTCTCCTGCATTTCCCTGAAATGCCAACATTGCTCCCTAAAGAAAGGCCAACTCCTAAAACAAAAGCAAACAGAAAGACTGCATGTTCCAAACCTGATTATTTTTAGAATTTGGAATTTTCTTGTGCGCTGCTGATGGCTCCTCAGTCTTACACCTGCAGGTCACTGTGATTTAAAAATAAAACTGCCATTAAACACTAGACTGATCCCATCCAGATCCGCAACACTTGTTGAAAGCTTTGTGGGTATCAAAATAAAATCAATTGCCTCTATCATAAACCAGAAATTCTTAATAATTAATAAAAGTATCGATCAATTTTCTTCCTTCACCTATCCTATGTAGTGAATAAACTTTTTGACACAACTATCAAAACAAATCCAGGCCTGTTACATCTTCAGACAGAAGGGATTATTCTCTGTCATAGGGACAGTTTGTTTTTATTCTGACAGCAGATGGAAATATATCTTTCAAATTGACTTGGATCAAAAGATTCCTAAGCATTCTCCCTTGGGAAAATAATTGGAATCATCTCAATATCTTGTTTGTTGAATTATTTTACTTTTCCACTTTCCCTACAATAGTATGGTAAACATTTAAATTAGTTACTTTGAAACATCACAGCACTGCTCATCCCGGTGAACTGTGACATGACTTCTGAAGTCAAGACACCAAAAGATATAAATGTTACCTTTTCATAGGGTTCACATTCTTGAACACTTTTTTTCCCCCCACGAACAGCCATCTGCATTTAATTAGAAGTGATGGTATCAGCTGGAGAACATACCTATGTCATGGGGTGAAAGGCGGAAAATGATCCATAAACAATCTCAAAACCTACCTACATCCAAAGTTTCCTGGAATGCAGCAAAGACGTTATACTCTACGATGGATTAATGTCAATTTAAAAAAAGAAAGAAAAAAAAAGACAAGCATGTTGCAGCTGTTACTTTAAAACACATCTTAAAAAACAGAATTGTATTCCCCTTATTTGTAGACAGGGATGAAAAAATCTGGTTCTTTTAACAGAGAAATTAGCGGTATAAAGTACCAGAACAGAAAGCCATTCTTGGCCATTTTTTTTAAATAATAAGCCCACAGATATTATGTAGACAGATTCAGTGGAAACCCATGAAAGAAACAGAGAACACATAGAACCAATTTTTCATGCAGATATAAGCAATGTAAAGACAAAGTCCTTGTCTTAGCAACATCAATAAAAATTGGTCATTACTCTATCAAAGTCAATGAAATACAGAGCAATGCATTAAGTGGTACCAGAATCAGCTTAACAGTGCGTCAGTGATCATTGCAAATAAATACAGGGCTGTTAAGGTATGATGCTATGAGCAGTTAAAATTGTTACAATTTTGGTTGGCCAATAAAGAAAACAACAGAATGACGTAGAAATACTTCACATATGGCAGAATTTTATTTTCTTAGCTTTGATTTTGAATGGAACAAGAATTTTACACACATGCTTAAAATTAAGCAGAACTGATAAAGTCAATGCCAAACGTCAAGATTTCACTCAATGGATCTCTTTGCTTAATTATGGGCATGATTACGGGACCTTTATGAATAATTAACAGGATGTGGTTCAAATAAAAGAAAGAAACAGAGTATGGCAGCATCCCTAGGGCTGCTTACTTTTCACACATTTAGATTTTAAACATTGCAGTGGGTTCATAACATGAAATGATCATTTGTTTCCTCAAAATAGACACCTAGCACTAAAACCGTACAGTAAAATGCAGATCTTACCAGGCAAAGACAAAAACCTCATGCTTGAAATGCCTCATAACAACTTTTACATACATACACACACCCCCTTCCTCAAGACAGGGAAGGAAGAAGGCTTCTGGGCAGCAGCTACTGCTGTGCCAGGAGGGGCAGCAGGACAGCACTGAACCAAGCTGAGGGTCCACAGCCCCTCCTGTGAAAAGATCCAGTTCCTCTGTGCACACCCGGCTGTGGGATCCCTCGCTGCTGACAAATACCACGTGAAGAGCTCAATGTGATTAATCAGTGCCAAGGCCAGCTTCATAAATAGGAAACTTCTCCTCTCTACACGTTAAAAAACCTCAACATTTTGATATGAAACTAGCTTAGTTCTACCTGGATGGCATGCTTAAAACTTGATTCTTTTTAATATATCTAATTAATCTACCATTGGACTGGAAGACACTTTCCCATATAATTCTGCATTAAAATGAAGCAGTGCTATGCTTTCTGGGATGCAAACACGACTACAGAGATCTCCAGGTCTATAATATTTTAATATAACCAATGGAACCTACAAAGAAATTATATTAAAGATAATCCATCTTTCAATGACCCTCAGATATTTTAACCTCTGTGTCTAGGAAGCAGAAAATATTGTTGAAATATAAATTAATGTGAATTAAATGTGTGTAATGTGAACTAAATATGTGTATGTATAAGCTTAAAATATGCATACAAGATGTCAGCTCAGCTGCCTTTCTTCTGCTTTCCTCCCTATACTTGTATAATACAGGATGTAAATGGCTTTTAAACATCCTTATGTACCTGAATGTGTCCAGATACCTGCCATTACTACTGCTGTTTCACATCTAACCAAACAGTGACAAAGCCCAGATAAGGATTTGCTGGTTGAAAACCTTCTAAGCACTACAGAGACCAATTCTGAGGTGGTTTTGTACTGACTGAACAGGCTATCAGGAACTCTGATCCACCTGATTCAGCAGTGTAGGCATTCTCCAGCATCAGCAATGATTAAAAACACCAGTACTGCTTAAAATAAACAAGAGTCACAAACTAGCTAAAATAGCTCAATGCACACTGACTCCCTGTGCCTGCATAACTTCTCTCCTTTGGGATTATACACACGAACAAAGGCTGTTAGCTAAGGACAAGTCCCTATTTTTAGGAGCCCAGTTCTTGGAACACCTAACTTCCCTGGTCTCCTCCTCTCCTGCTTGCAGCAGTGCAGACCACAGCCCCGCTCCCCACCATCACCACATGTTCATGGCCCAACAGCTCTAAGGCCATTGCAGCAAACGCTTATACAAAAAAAGTGTTACTGGAAAAGTATTCTTAGCTACCATTAAATCTGCTCAGCAAGTAGAAACAGGTGAGAGAGCCAACTCCATATGATCACCCAGCTCTTCTTGGACCACAAGCAAGTGTTCTGGGAACTACCAGTTGCCCACGGACCACAGCTTGGGACTCACTGTCCTAAATAACTCACAACCCTCTTATTATAGAACACCATGCTCCTTGTCTCAGCCTACTATTTTAGGGTTTTTTCCTGCCAGTGCAGCATACCATGATGATAAAAAACTTACAGCTCATATCTGCTTATCATGCCCACACTTATATCTTATATCTTATATTTGGAGACAACTACCTAGCAATCAACGAGATGATTAACTTGTTGAAGTATAAATTCAGTTTTACCAAAATTATGTCGCTCTTTTCCTTTTTTTTTTTTTTTTTTTAATGTAGATTTATATCACCTTAGCTAGAGGAAGAATCTCACTCAGTCAATTCTGCAGTTTCATTAGAAGTCAGAGGGTGGAAAGGCAAACTCTCTTCAGATGAATTGTAACAACAGCTGAGCAATATATCAAATAAATTCAAGCTGCACATGGCTTCCAAACTTTCCTGTAAAACTAGTATTATAGGGTTTTTTTGATACAAAATTTCATTTAACTTCAAAACTTCACACTGCTGGTACATTAACATTTTGGGATTATATAATCAATGTCTTCACAGACAATTTATTATCCCTGCACCACTTCTGTGCTTTTTCCCGTATTGCTTCTTAAGGTTATAATTTGATTTTGAAATAGTCTGAAGGCCCTACTCTCCCTGCATAAAGAAAAAGCAATGAAAACACTTTTGTTGAACTATAAATCAATTCTTACTACCTCTTCTTATCATGGAAAATGAACTAAGGATAGTTCAATGGATTTTAAGAACATGCTATTATCTTCTATAGTCCATGGAACATAAAAGATCCAACTAGAATTTTATCTTGTAACTTGGCTATTAAGAATGTCACTCAAACTTCCCTGTCATTCAGAAGCTACCTAATACTGATTGAGAAACAAAACAACAGCAAATTCAGTAGACAATAAGGATAAACATGCCTTGCTAAAACAATAAAATTATTTGTACAGTGACTGTGTACAGCTTAACACTAACCTGTACACTTTACAAAGTTCTACAGATTTAGATTTAATAGGATTAATCTTGACACCAAATATTGTATAATTAAGACAAAACTGACGACTAGCCATTTATGAGGTATATCATACTGTAATGCATGAATTGAGATATGAATCACACTATTTCATATAACAATTGGCATACACAGAACGTTACCAAAAATCAATAAATCACTTCTGATATAATTTTTTCTTGTCTTCTCAATCTTACTTTGCTACAAAGAAAAGTATCTTAGTGGTCCTGAGGAGAAAACAAAACCAAAGCTGTGTTCTACGATCCTTATTTCTGTCCGAGATGTTGTATTTCTTACCAAACCACAACCGATGTCCACAGAATTCGACCATTTTAAGGCATAGCTATGTTGTACACCTGCTGTCTGTACAGCTTTTACTGGCAAAAGCCAACCAGGATGCTAAGGGATGTGTCAAAAGGACTGAGGGTAAGGAGTTTCCTATCTCATCTCCCATTTTCCACAGCTTTTAAAGAAATTTTGGGCAAGAGTGAGTTCTTTAGTCCTTATTTTCAAGCAGAATTTTCATAACACAGCACTTGAACTAGCAATGCGTATAAAATAAGCAGTTCATAATTTCAGGAATTGTGCACTGATACGTGTTAGTTTTAACTAGCAGCTTGTTTTCTATCAAAAGGAGTTGAAAGGCTGTAGAAAAGCTTCCAACTGGCTACTATTCATTGCTGTCAGAGAAGCTACTCCTAAACATGGGTCTTTAGTCCTTCCAAAGTGCTCAGGCACTTCTACTCAACCGGATTTCATATTATTAAGTACAGAGCTTCAGTCTCCACAATTTGTAATGTTGCCACTCATTTTGACAGAATAATTAGAGCGTGAATAAATATGGAATATTTTTTAATCTTAATTTTATTTTTCAGTTCTACCATTTTTTCTTAAATCAAGAAGTTTACAAAGGATTTAAGAGTAACATCGCTTAATGATTTAATCTCTTCTAAAAGCACCAAAGTACTTTTTCATTCTTTCCTTAAACAGTTTTCTGTTCCTGTTTAAAGGGAATCTTTTTTATTTAAGAAAGAGTAATGCAACACAATTTATTTTCTTCCGATTTCCCTACCCATCAAACGAAACATTCGGTGATGGCTGTAACACCATGATAAGCATGACCTGCCTTCAGTCTTGCAACTAAGTCAAAACACCACCCATTTAATCCCCAGGAAAGTACTATTTTACAGATATTAGCACTCAGGAAGTAGCCTCCATTTTGAGAGCAAGGGCATTGAGACATAATGTACTTGTAACACATTCAAATAGGAATCAATAAATTCCACTTTACATCAAACCTCACAACATCCTAATAAGTTACTTGGTTAGATGTAGAAGAGCATCTTTTCAGATCAGAAATCTCAAAAAAAGTGTAGTTTTTCAATAGAGTAACAGTTTAAAAGAACCTCCAGAACTTCAAAGAATAAATCAACTATGGCTATACCTGCCAATTATTTTTACTTTTAAGGAAAAATTTGCTGTATCTTAATTATGTTCTATATTGTATACATTTTTCCTTTCTTACAAATGTATCTTGACAAGGTAGAAACTAGCCAAATGATGTGCAAATACGTGCACCTTAAAAAGACTTACAATACAATCATAACATATTTAGTGTGGTAAACTGTCAGAGTTAAATAAGTAAGTAGGCAGGGCGTTTGGTATTATAAAAGATTTTGTTTCTAGGTACCATCTGTTCAGGAGACATGAACACCTTAATGACTAGGAAAACTATGAGCTGAAGTCTCAGTATTAGGTACTGAAAAGAAAAAACTCTCACTTTTAAGATTATATGAATATTTTAAAAGCATATATCAAATATGCCAGTTTTAAACAAAATAATTGAGAGCTAGAAAACTACTTTCCTTTTTATAATTCTGCGTACTTCTAAGGACTGATGTTGGCCTGTTTTACAGTCACAACAGAGTTCAAAACAACTGCTTTTTTAAAAAGCTAAGGAGGGTAAGTTGAGGAGGGTAAGAAATTGAAATTGAAGCATAGCATTTACTGAGTGAAAATAAATTTTGATTCTTATTGCACAGTGGATTGATTGCCAGGAAAAGAATTACAGCAATGAAATGTTCAATTAGTGTTGTGCGTCTCTGCGGAGCAGAGCTTGCAAGAGCTCTCTGAATAGAAGGATATCAAACAGAAGTAAAAATGAAGGGTGTAGCTTTGTTCGGTTCTCAGATCACTGCGTGACATGCTTCCAGTAAATTAGGAAGTACTCTGTGATTGATGGCTGCTGTTGGAAAACTTGTTTCAGTCGTTCTGAGAGTTTTAAAATCAACTTGATCTAAATGTAACCAGGCATATTATTCCAAGGCAGTTTATTTCCATTTTAAACCCTTTATTACTTTACAGGCAGCATCATTTATATGTTAAATGTCTTATTTACACACTTGCACTCTCGAAATCAATGGTCTCCAAAGTGAGATGCACACACCTTGAGGTCCGGGAAGAAAATATTAGAAATTCAGTAACACATGTATAAAATTTATATCAATAAAAAAAAAATACATTGGGGTGCATGCTGATAACTTTTTGACTGGTAGGCATTATTTATTGATAGGAGCATTTGATCAAAAAAGCTTGTAAACCACTGTTCTAAATGAATCAGTATGAATTTGTCTTTCATAGTGGCTTCCCCCCCCCACCTTCTTTTTTCACTTGCTGGATCCCAACCAGAAAAACCTCAGGAATCAATGGTGTCAGAGACTGAAATGTTGTCTTCGTCACTTTATGCCCTCATTCTTCTTATTGAGAAATACTGAACTTCCTGCAGCAGGCTATTTCAAATCCAAAATTATGAAATGCCCATCAGAAGCCCAAAAGAATTTTTACAGTAACAGTTCCATGCCTAGTTCTTTGCCAAAATTGCCTTTTTCTAGTTTTATGTGGCATATTATGAATTGACGTGGTTTTCACAATTCTGTATAGCGGTCCTTGACACAGGAACTTTGCCGTAGAAATCCAGAATGCAGAAGACAATGAACAGCTGCAGAGAACAGAATGATCTGTCTCAGGCACGTGCTCCTGTTGGTCCCTGAAGTTTTGCGGTGTTTTTGCTCTAATGCCACAAGATATCAATTAAGAACTCCTGTAGGAGCAGGAGCAGAACATCAGCAATGAGTCCATGACTCCTGTTCCTTTCAGTCACCCAGGAAATTGCAAAGATGCTCAATTTTTTGTTGTGATTTTTGATCACAAAAATTTTATATTCAATTAATGAAAATTACATTTTTTTGTCAATAAATGAAAGAGAATCAGCTTTTAATATCTGAAAGTTACTTTTTGCATTGTAAGGGTGAGGGAGAATTTCTTCAAACCTCCCACTACAGCCAACTGATATTGTCTATTTGTCTATAAACTGGCAAAATATAAGCCCTTCTAGCCACTTTTGCTTTCTCTTGAGTTTCTGTCAAATGAACTACATTTCTTTATTGAAAGCAACTACAAAGCACAGTGTATCACCCATAGAAACTCTAGTTTCAACAGTATTTACAGAGGTCACTAAACCTTTCAAAGTTTCCTTAGAAGACTGGCTTGAAAAAGGCTTCCTATGAAATATTTTGGAACACTGTCTAAATGCATACTAACAACAGGACATGAGCTTCCTGCTCCTGTGCAGCTAATAAAATAAATATGAAAACAATCTCATAAAGGTCTTTTCAATATTTTTGAAACTATCCATCACTGGCTTTCTATGCTTTTCTTAGCTCCACGGTGCTACAGTAAGTTTACCGGTAAGTACAGATCATGTCACATGACAGAGAACATGCAAAACATGTTATTGGGTTAGGCAAGGGATCCCCCCAACCTCAGCAGTGGCAATAGATGTCACTCAGTGAGAGACCAAGCCTGGTCATTTTCTGCATCCTTTCTCCTTGCAGTGAATCTCTCAGGCTCACAGCCCTGCCAACAAGACAGCATTGGGATCAGGACAGCACAGAAGTATGGAGAAGGCTGGTGTCCAAAGCAGGGACCTCTGTGTCCAAAGCAAGGTCGGCAGTGCACCTGCAGAACAAAGAACCTGGCCCCTTCAGCAACCACATATGGCCCAGTTGTCCATGAGATTGTTTTATCACTCAAAGTCTGCTAATACAATTTGCCCACAGTGCAGTATAGTGCTTTGGCTGCTAATTTCCTAAATTTTTTACCTGCTGCATAAAGAAATACTTTCTTTTATCTGTTTTAAACCTGCTAGTACTATTAAGTGACCGTTAGTTCCATTACTAAATCTGGGGTATTTTATTTTGAGTTTACTTTATTTACTGTCATGATTTTGGAAACCTCAGCCAGGCTCTTAGGAAGCATTACATTTGTTCCCCAAACCAACAAGCCATTTAATCTCTCATAATAAGGAAGGTACTTCCTCAAATGTTGTTTTAGTTGTCGTTCTTCATACACTCACCAACTTCACTCTTGAAATGTCGTCCTAGAGATGCCTAACAGAACCGCAGTCTGATATTCAAGATGCAGGTCTGCTATGGTTACCCACAGAAATAAACCAAAGCCTCTTGCCTTGTCTCACACTGGTTATGTTTGATGTTTTGCTGACTTAAATTTTATTTGCTGCTCTGCAATGAGGGAAGTATTAGAGAACTGTCACTGATGACACCAGTATTGTTCCTGAGTTCTATAAATTAATTCCAACTTCAGGATTGCTGAAGCACAGCTAAAGGAGATCTTTTTTGTCAGACGCATTAACTCATATGTATCTAGCCCTTTTGCCCACTAATTACATTTTGTAAGATGCTTCTGTAGCTCCCTGACATCTAATATCTTCCCAGTAATTAAATACTATGAAGTACCATCCACAAATTGAGAAATTTCACTCTTTCTGCAGGTCATGGGTGAATACACTGAATAAAACTTGACACAGCACCAGGCATTACAGTACTTCACTTCTGACATGTCCATCCTAACAAGCTACCACATTCTTGAAAATCCCCTCTCCCATTGTCAGTGCAAAAGGGCACAGTGAATGAAGTCAGCTTGAGGTTTGGTTTCAACTCATGCTTTTTCCTACTGGATGCTCTCCTTCAAACAGTTTTGTACTTTCCTTACCAGCACAAGGACTGCCACAGTGGAACTGGGACAGCTGTACAACATACTTGCTGACCCCATCTAAAAATCTCTCCATTTCAACTAGCTCAGCCATCTCAAGCCACCAAACACATCTCTTGCCATCAAAGGTTCTTTTCACTAAAATCCCACTTACAGATGGGATTCCAGGGCAGGTTACCAGACCAACAGATGCTCTCTGCAACAAACTCTCCTCCACTCAGTTACCAGTATACCATGGTTAATACTGTACTAGAAATTATAAAATCTATCAGGAGCAATTGTTAGCATTTGGCAGACTGACACTGGAACACGACTGCAAAAAAATTTACCAAAGAAATACAGGTTTCAGTTTCAAACCAGAGATTAAATAAATTTATCAAATGGTTAAAAAGCTCAGGTGCAAAGGATAGCAAGGTGAAGTCATGCTAAACTGTTAAAATAGTCTCTTCTTCAAAATGTTCACATTGCCTCACACTGTTGAAACTTTTGGTCCTACGCAATTGTACTGATTTACTGCTACATCACTGCAGCTTGACCAAGCCCAGAGGTCTTTGGACACTAAGCACCTTTCAGGACAGGATTCACTATAGGCTCTCCCACCTTGAGTTCGCTGCCACATCTTCCTGGTAATTTGCATGTCAAAAAATTTTTGACAGATAAACAACCACCTCAACCCTGCAAATGCCCCATACCCCTGTCTCAGAAACATTAACGAATTTCCAGAAAGCAAGTAAATTTAGCACAACTATTTTTAAATGTACAGATAATTAAGTCTCACAATTACTCAATCTCTGGATTGAGCATCTCATTAAAATACATATTTTTCTAATCTATTCTTCACAACATAAACACATCCTAGACCATCTTCTCTATAACTTGCCTCTGAAGACTGCAATCAGCAAACTCTAATTCCCTTAATAAATTGTCTGGCAAATCTAGTTTACCTAAAAATACACTTTCCTCAGTAACTTCTCATACAACTTTTCAGTAGAAATATAATGGAGACATTTAAAAACCATGTCATGCTGTTTCTAATTCGCACAAGTTCTAGTAACATCAGAAGGGATACAAATATTTGTATGTACAAGTTACAGTTTTGTACCTTCTATCATTTCCATACCACTAGGAGGCTTACAATGTCCGGCATGGCTCACAACCCAAACGGGATACTGCTGATTTAGTCCACGATATAAGGCCTGTATAAAGGTCCTGTAATAACCTGCCAGTCCAGGGTTACCTGCCAAAAAACAAAACATACAAGCACAGTCAATATTAACCTTTCAACAGCAAGCAAACTAAGCAGTATTACACATTTAATTTGTTATTTTTTTTTCTCTAGTACCTTTCCAGTTTTTATTTTCCCAGTTTCAGGGGCTATGCTCTTCAACTGGTTTAATTTCATTGATCAATGGCATCCATTTTACAGAATTACTTTGAAATTGCAGAAGCTGAAACTGAAGTCCAGCACGAGACAAAAATCTCTTTTCCCTTAAATGTTAAGAAGCTTCCTAATCTATCCCATCAAGTTACAGATACATGAAAATTAGGCAACTACAAAGAAATCCTGGATCTTATAAAAATACCGCAAAGACTACAGTGTGTATCACTCAATCCACATGTTGGCCCCCCAGAGTATTTCAGGGCTACCACTTCAAAATAGATAACTGGTATGCTGATGATACTGATACTGGTCTCTACTGATCCTAAGAGAAAAGGATTTTATATTAAACTCATCAGACTAAATTATTTTTTTCTGCTTGCAACTTCATATTCTCTCTTCCACACTAGAGAGGGCAGAGAAGTCAGAGCTGTAATCAGATTAGTAGAAATGGTGTGTGGAGGTAAAAACTAGGTTTATTCCAGTTCTGCCTTTTCTATAGCGGGCATTTTCACATCATTTTTTACTTCAACCCTTTTGCTCTTTAGGTAACACACAGAAAGTTCATTGCTCTCCCAAAAAGCATTCCCTCTGTCTTGAGCTTCCAAAACACAGCCTCCTGGCTGCAGTGCAGCAGCTCATCAGGCGCCCACAGCCACCTCCAGCACAGACACGCCAGCAGGAGCTGATGCTGCTGCTCACACCAGTCAGTGATGATACCCAGGCAGAGACCAGAAACCTACTGCACATGCTTCATTCCTCACTTACGCAGTAAAAAGTGACTCTGATAGCTTTTAAACCTTCATAAAATTCCTGATCTTAGAACAGTATTATGTTCTACTGAAGTACAGAGATTTGGAAAAGAAAAAAAAAAAAAAAAAGAAAAAAAAAGAGAACAGTATCAGTTATTTCATGTTTCTAAGCATCCCTTTACAAGTTTGAGATTAAAGGAAATTATTTTTCAGAAAAGAAAGCTGTTGTATATACAAACTCAAGAACACATCACCAAATTTTTGCAAACCAATTTCCAGGAAAAAAATGTAAAATTCCCAGGGGCCACACATCCACACAACTGTATCACAGCTGCAGGTTTCAACCCCTCCAACACTCCCAATCTCACTTGCATTTTTTTCATTTTCATACATCAAAAACATATAATTTACAGGGCCCTAGAGACAATAAAATGAAGTATAGATATCATCTGTCACACTTCTTGGATTGATATTGCATAAAGGAAAACCCGTCTTTCAGCGAGGTTGAAGATAAAAGTAGCAGCAATCCAAAATAAACTGTATCATTTGTAGTACAAATGGTCATTTGGAGATCAAGGAATCACTGAGTTAATCTCAAACCCAGACTTTTTTTCTTTACGTTTTTACGAGTAACAATTTCAATTAATTTTTCTTCTTTAATAATGCAAAGCAAGGAAAGGTGGAGGAGTGGCAACAGATGCCTTCCACATTTTGCTGCTCTTTCAGCCAGGTGAACCAGGATTCGGTCATCAGCTGAAGAGCAGCAAGAACTGCTTATGAACAGTGAGGCTTTGTATCAAATACTATACAAAGCTCGAGGCACTCTAATATGTTTTTGAGGGAAAGGGGATTTTTATCACGTATATTTTAGGCAGGTAGAAGAGAAGAATCATAAATTAAAAGGAACCCCCATTCTGAGGGGTTAGCTGTTAGAACTGCTACTGCTATGTTAACATGCCTTGAAGGGGTATGATTTGAGAACCACTGGCAGAAATGGAAAGGAAAATCAACAAAGATTTGAACGGCAAATATTTCTATAGAGAAATCACCACGTGTAAAGCAGCTCTACATTTATTCTTTATTGATCTTTCCATTTTAATGGAGGCATTCCAGATTTGCACTGACATAAATAAATGCAGGTTAATCATCCCTGTTTTTGAAAGCTCACACCTACAATATTTATAAGTGGAGAATGTCTATCTCCTAGTATAGCTCAAACTCTCATCTCTGCAAACTCAGCCATTTTGTATGCTTTTACTTTAGCCGCTGTCAAAATACTCTAAAGGGAACAAAAAAACCCCAACCCTCAACAGATAAAGATTTTTTTTCATTTAAATGTTACAGTAAAAGCTATGGAAATACTTGGGGCTTAATATGCACAGCAGTCTGTGATCAACAATAGGGCTTGTCTGCTTTGGTTGAAATATTGTTCAATTTAACTATTATATTTTACAGAAAAAGAACTGCCTGGTTCATCACAAAGGCACCCAAGCAATGAAGGGCTCATTTGTGTATTTTAAGCATTTCCCAGTACATCAAACCAAAGCTGCCTCTGTTCTGCCACTCAGCAACTAAGCATCAAAAAATGGAAACCATAAGTAAATGCAAGGTTAACCTCCATGATTTGAAGCTTACTCCAGTTATTTGAATATCACATCAATCCTCAGACACCTCCAGGCACCTGAATCTCTCATGTGTGCCAGCAGACCTCACGTTGCAGTCATCTCAACTAAGAAGCACATCTTGAGCAGTTACTCTCAACTGTGCTTAATTTTCAACAATGTTTATGTTGTTTCGGAAAAACTCTTAAAACAATAGCTGTAAATGGTGACCATAACAGAGAAAAGACACAAAATACAGTATGCTGCACATTAGCTTAATTTACAAAAGATTTCTAAGCATTTCATGGGAAGAATATGTCAAATGGACAATTCCCACAGTGAATTAGAACACAATGGGGTCACTTTATTTGGGGAACCAGTAAGTTTCAGTAACTAAAGGACTCCTGCCACCTTCTCTGTTCCTCTCCATAATGCACAGCATTTTGCCCAGCTATCCTACATTAAGCCCAAAGTCTTTCCTTTTTTAACTTGAAGATGGGAATCCACTTCTTCATTTTCCAATCTGTTCCGCCCACTGCTAAAACAAAACAGTAGAGAATGACTGAATATGCAGAAGTGGGATTTCGAGCTGTATTAGGAGATAAATATTCTCTACATATATACACTGCAGATAAAGGCATTCAAGAGCAGGAACTACTACTCTTTAATCACCCACATATTTAAAATAGTGAAATTTATTTATAAGGGTGCATTTGCCTGCCTTTCACTTTCAAGCACTTGCTTTTTACATCAAATTAAAATTTTAAATACCAACCACTTCATTCTTATGAAGACAGCAGTGGAAAGAGAACAACTCATATAAACAACGTATCTGCCCCAGGATATCACTCACAAAGAATGTTTCATCCTGATTTCACATGATTTCCTATATAAAGTGTCATAAAATCAAATTTAGCCTGTCTTAAAATGAAATAGATATTTGAGATGCTACATTTCCAAAAAAGATGTTACCCAGACTCAGAAAGTTTAAACTCTGATACAGTGTGCCATCAGTGCAATTCAAACAAATTGCTTAATTATGAATGCAAAACAACAAACATACAAAACTCATTTAAAAAGCCACAGCCATAGCTGCTCCCCACAAGCAATGACAGCTTTTGTGGCTTACAAATTGTCAAGCATTTAGAATTCTGCCACAGAAAATAATAACGGAAACTGTAATTTGAACTTGCTACCATTAGATAACCCTCAAAATAATGCCCAGACTTAGTGAGGAGTGTACAATGTCAACCACAACAGCAGAATGTTTCCGGTTAGAAACACCAAAACATACAGGAAAAGCCTTCTGTCCAGAAAGGGGTAGGTCAAAAATATAAACAGTTTACTCAAATGAAATTGAGACTAAAACACAAAGTGAAAATAATTCTTAACAGTTTTGGAAGGGATATCTGAAATTGAAAAGGATTCATTTAAGCAGTCTAAAGTAAATGCCAAGAGTGGTGAGGAGGGAAGAAGAAATTTATGTGCAGCTAATTCATCCCAGACAGCGATGAGGTTTCTTGCACCTTGTTTTGAAACAAGCCTTTGGGTTCTACGCACTGTCCTGTGAGACCTTCCCCAGTGTTTCCAGTCATCTCTCCAGAAGTTTGACCACCTGTGGGAACAGGAGCTGGCATTCAGCTGTGGTGTTTCATGCACTTCTCTAGCAGTTGCTTTTTGCCTGCTCTGGGACCTCAGCAGGACTATAAAGGCAGCTACACGAGCAGAAGAAGGGAAATACACAGCCAACAGTGGGTTTACAGAGAACTTTGAGGAACTGGAAAATATGCCAGCAATTACCATGAGTTTAATTTTAGAAATAATCCACAGTTTCAGAATTAAGGATGTATACCACAGTATTTATATGATAATATCCTGCAACAAAACCAAATGCAGACTGTAGTTTGGTGGGGTTTTTGTGTTTTGTTTTGTTTTTCTTTAAATGAGCAGCCATAAATCAAATTTGAAATCCAGTGGTGCACAGCAGGACCACACAAAAATCATTTTTGTGGCAATAATTCTCACTGCCTCTTCACAGAGCTGCCAAAGGTCCCAGCTCCAGCTCGAAGAGCCTAAATGACAAGTTCCTCACTCAGGGAAACTTAATCTGCCTTTGGCGTCTGACCAGCCACCATGGAAGACGATGCAACTCCCCTATGTTAATGAATGGAAAGCAGCCCACGCAGATGTCATAAGGATTTAAATGGAGCATGTAAAAAACACAATGATGTTCTCACCCTTGGGAGAAAACTGCAGAACTGACACTGAGGCTGATGATCAGGCCTTAAAAGGAAACAACAGGTTTCTCTGACATGCAGGGTCACGGGATTTCAAATGAAACATGTCAAATCATATTTGAATGATCATCATAAAGTCACGTCAATTAAGTTTTCACCTGCTTGCACATCTAGGGGACTGGCATTCTTTGTGCTGTATTGCATTTACAGGCTGCACACCAGGGGAGCAGCATCAGCCAAAGAGCAAACAATTACGAGGACGTTATGCAGAAACACATGTGAAAACTCTGTTTGATCCTCACTTGACTCTGGAATCATGAATTTGGCCAGAAAGCACCTTAATATATTTGCTTGGGTTGTGAAAATAGGGATTCTCAGAAGGATTCAGCCAGGTGCCTGTAACACAGCTTATTAGAGAGGTTTTTCAAGAACGTTTTATATTTTCTTCCTGATATATATACACACAGACACAGAGTTCTGAGCTTGATACAGCTATAAAACTTACATATAGGATATTATAATACACATTCTTTATACGCATTTTGCGGAGCAAATAAGCTTGCCTGCTGTTCTCCAACACTGATGCACATTTATAACAAATGTGGATTCATTTACCTCTGAAGAAATCCCATGGACAGCTTGATAAACCTGAATTAACTTCACGCGGCTGCTTTTGCCCAAGTGATGGCTGTGCCTGAAGCCTGTGAATAAAAATTCCCAGCTAGGAATTGTGATGGTACATGCCTGTTTTCTCACATGAATGATTTAACTGCATCTATTCAGGCACATAAAATACAAAGCCTGAAATACTGATTTTGCCAACTGCAAACCTACTGACTTTGTGATTAAGTGATATTGCAAGGGTTATAAAGTCTACAGCTTTATTGCAATAGTTACCTCTAACGTTTCAACCAGATAAGACAGGTACATAAGTACAAAAAAGCCTCAGCTTCACTGGGTTTTTAATCTGCCTCTGAACTAATGTTTTTTAGAAGGGAGTTAAGATTGAGATACAAAACAGAAAAAATGGAGTTCATGATGGAATAGTGAATTTTCCACTAATTTTTTAAAAGGTAGAAACCAGAATTTTCTAGTACATACAACTAAATAATTTTTGTTCTGTTTTCTCCAGAGCAAATAAAAAATTCACACATGTAATTGGGTTTCCTGGTACACACATACACATACAGACTCTCTTAAGCATCTGCTTATGCAGATGAAGACAGATGTAACTACTGTTAACACCCCAGATGTGGTCGGTCTCTCTGATCCAATCTGTACTACAACCGACGCTGGCAGAAAGGCTGCAGTGAGCTCTGCACTGGGTCAAGAATTCCCAGCAGGATTTTTTCAGGCTGCTTCAAGGGCTGAAGCAGAATTGGAGCAGCAGAAAACAAACCTCCTTCTGAAAGAAGGGGGGAGAACAAAGGAAGTGTGCAGAAAAGGAACATGAGACTTGGTGTCAAATGGGTTCACAAGAAAGCCTATGAAACACATCTGAATAACAACAACCCTGATGAGACAACACCAGCAGGAAAAAGACAAAGACAAGAAAAATAAACAAGTCAAACCCAAGATAACCACAAATTATTTGTTTTGTGCAGATAAACAGCTCTACAGATTTGATCACTTTTTAATAATATGCAAGGAAGAAGCAAATAGTACATTCAAAAGGCACCAGAAAAGTACATTTTCAAATCTGTATTACAGATCTCTCCATGCTGCACCACTGGTCAGAGCTACAAAAATGAAAAGCATGGGTTTGGGGGTTTGGAGTTACTATATTTTGGGATTTGTTTTTGGTTTTTAAGACAACTTTTAGAATAAAATGACAGGAAAAAAATAGCATCAGGCACCATGAAGACAAATAATGTCAGAAAAAAAGATGAAAACGTGTTTCTGCAATTTTTATGTATCCAGACTGTCAAGTGAACGCAATACTTGGAACAAAGAGCCTAAGGTGATTTTGCAAACAAATTTTGCATTTGCATTTGTTATCAGTCCTCAGAAACACAAGACAAAAGAACAAACTGTTCCACATATGGATAAACTGAGATTTACCAATCCACAACCTTGGGAAAAGATTCTTTACATTGACACCACTGTATGTCCAATTGAGGCAAAAGGCCCCGCAGTCAGGATATTACTGGTCCTGAGTAGCTGCTGTCCTCAAACCAGGACATCCATGAAGACTTCAACCCAAACACTTCATTCTGGCAAACACTCTACTCATTCATAAACACAGGTCACTTCACAAACAGAAATATTTTGCCATTTAAGACCAATTGTGAAGAGGTTCTGCCTCTTATGAGAAGGCTGTGATAACAGTCTTATAAAAGATCTAGAACTCAAAGGTAGAAGGCAGTATGTAAGTATGTATTACTACATACATATTTTTCCCTTGTTATGGGAGTTTTTAAATCCATCAAGAATAACCAAGGATTGTTGTAAAAAATGGAAATCATGACAACAATCACTATCTCCTATCATGCCCATAACAGAAAAACAAGAGCAAGAGCTATGACTTACTTAATTTTTGGCTCTACTGTTCTCCATACATATGCAACATAATGCATCAAACTTATTTCTAATAATCTTCAATGATCCATAGGTGTTACTATGAGGACAGAAAGGAGGCTGTGTGTTAACTAGAATCTGAAAGGAAATACTTATTTTTTAATATTTTCAGAGACAACTACATCAAAATATATAATATCAAGGCAAATCCATATCAGCTCGCGTACTTCTGGCAGCAGCTGCCAGAAATGAGGAAGTACATTATACAGTGGTGCTGTAGTTTTAAACCTTTCAATTGCTTTGTTTGTACACAATGCATGTGAAAACACAGATTTCCTTCATAGGTAGGTCCTTCAATAGGTAACTTCTTCTTCCCTTCCACCTCAGACATCATGTGAAAAGAAATAGACCCTTTTTTTTTAAACGGTCAAACTGAGCAAAATACCCTAGAACACAACTTTTCCATAACTCCAGCCAACTGAAGCCTTTGAGTGCTGCAGGAGAGGGATCACTTCCTCTCCTGATTATGCTGCCTGCAGCCAGGCAGGAAGGATCCATGCTGAAAACAACGCCTCATTAGCAGGGAGAGGACACCAAGAGAAGGCTGCGGATTGAGAAATTTCAGTAAGTCACTTCAGTAAGTCACATCTGCCACCCAGATTTAGTGAAGGAAAACGCTGTCAAGCACAGTTGGATGTTCAACCATCCTGTCATTGCTTTGCCTCCTCAAACTTAACAAGCTCGTATGTGCCAAGCCCCCATCAGAGGTACTTCTGGAACACTGGGAAATTCAACAAAAGTGGCATATTTCAAGCCCAAATCTGACATACAGCCTGCTTTTTGCATGAGGAAGTTTTTATTTTTAATGATTTATTTTTTTTCTTTTCTAAAGACAATGGAAGCTGGTGGGCTGACCCAGTAAACAAAGCACAACTGTCAGCATATTTTAAAATATTAGTCACAAACAAGTACTCCCTAAGCAGCAAAAATAATGGAGTGCAGTGTCTTAAGAACTGAGTTTTCTAATATCTAATATGGGATAGAACACACTTACACCTTTCCTTCAGGGGGTGCTCTACCAGCATGTATCTTCTATCCAAACTGGTTTGTTTTGGGATTGTTTTTTTTTTAATAATTTTAAGTCCTCTACCTCTCAGAAATATTTGGGGAAATTGTCAATTTGAAATTGATATATTTGAAATTTTATTGAGGTTAAAAGTATTAACGAGATAGGTAGATACAAAGCAGCATTATCCCCAAGAACAATTTTCACAAGTGGCCAAACCATTAAGGTCAGCGAAATAAAGAGGAGAGCCCTCAAAGAAACATGGCAGGAGTCAAGGCAGCACATCCCACTGACAAGTCCTTAAGCACTTGACTCAGATTTCATTATTCCCATTTCATGAGAAACAGATCATTTGGTGTTTACTACACATGAAATTGAAAGCATTACTATCCACTAAGAACTCCACCAGCTAACAGTACCTCATATGCGTTGCCATCTGAGAAAACGCAGAGTCAGATGAAAATAAGACTGATCTCATAATTAACTATTGGTGGCTAGGAAAGGGGAGCAGGGTGCATCCTTTTACTCCTGTTCAAGTAGAGATTTAAAAAACATCGTATGTATAACAGATATCCCACGCAGCATGTGAATCAAAAGGGTTCTGCTGTGTCTGCCTCACTGAGATAGAAAGCTGTTCTCTCCTATCTTATCCACTGATAAGACCACTGGTTGTCACAGAGAAAGGGGAAAGCATGTTATTTTGCTCTATGTAGACCCTTCTGCCTGGATTGATACCTACTGAAGAAGGCTTCTTACTCCAGCTACAGGAGGCATCGTGCTCACTGGCACTTGTCCTGCTGGGGGACTGCAACCACCCCAACATCTGCCAGAAAAGTAGCACAACAAACTGCAGGCATTCCAGGAGGCTCCTGGATTGCATCAAAGATAATTTCTTAAGCAGGTCACAGAGAGTCCTACCCAGAGGGCATGCAATACTGGACCTGTTGGTCACCAATGCAAGTGAGCTAAACAATGACATCAAAATCGGAGGCAGCCTGGGATGCAGTGACCATGCACTAGTGGAGTTCACAGTCCTGAGGGATGTGGGTCAGGCAAAGAGGAAAGCCAGGACTCTGAGCGTTAGGAAAGCAAACTTCCAGCTCTTCAAGGAGTTAGTCAATAGGACCCCCCTGGGAAACTGCCCCAGGGACAAGCAAGCAAAATAGAGCTGACAGATCCTCAAGGATGCTTTCCATAGGGTGCAAGAGCTCTCAGTCCCCAGGTATAAGAAACCAGGAAAGGAAGGCAATAGACTCCCACAGGCAGTGGAAGCAAGGACAGGTATCCTGGGAAGAGTATGGAGACGGTGCCTGGTTGCATAGGGATGCGGTCAGGAAGGCCAAGGTACAGCTGGAGCTGAACTTGGCAAGAGAAGCTAAGAATAAGAAGGGCTTCTACAGATATGTCAGCCCAAAAAGGAAGGTGAAAGACTATACCCAATGCGATGAGAAGGCTGAGGTACTCAACTTTTTTGCCTCAGTCTTCACTGGCAACCTCTCTCCTCCCACCCCTCAAGTGGATGGACTGTAAGACAGGGACCTGAGGAGAAAAGTCCCTTCCAATGCAAGAGAAGATCATGTTTGTGAACACCTGAGGAACCTGAACATACAGAAATCTATGGCACCTCACAAGACGAATACCAGAGTCCTGAAGGAATTATTGGCTGACGTAGTTGCCAATCCACTCCCTATGACATTTGAAAAGTTACAGGAAAAACGGAAATATTGCACCCATTTTATAAAGTGTAGAAAAGAGGATCCCAGGAACTACCAACCTGTCAGCCTCACCTTTGTGCCTGGGAAGATCATGGAACAGATCATCCTAGAAGCTGTGCTAAGGCACATGGAGTACAGGGAATTGATTCGAGACAGCCAGCATGGTTTTAGCAAGGGCAGAACTTGCCTGACCAACCTTGTGGCCTTTTATGAGCTATGGATGTCATCTACCTATACTTCCATAAGGCCTTTGACATGGTCCCCCACAATATCCTTCTAAATTGGAGAGATATAGATTTGATGGGTTGACTGTTCATTGGATGAGGAATGAATTGGTTGGATGGATGCATCCAGAGGGTGGCGGTCAACATTTTTATTCAGAAAAAAAAAGAATAAATTTGAAAGCAATCTAAAATACAAACTTTCCATGCCAAAATCTGAGAACTCAGGGTCAAATGCAAAGAGTTGGCAGCTTCATCTGGAGCTGCTCTGTAAACAAAAGCCGAAGCCACAATGGAGAGACATTCTCAGAGAATCACTACCACCTGGTGTGACTGGTGAGGTACCAACTCCTTCCAGAGTAGTCTCAAGATTGAGTGTGTGAAACCACATATGTGCTGCATGTTGTGGAGTGACACCATAATTTAACAGAAAGTTCTGCAGCAAGTCCAGATGAAGGAACTCCCACCTTCTCCTCTGACTGTCATTCCCACCCCCCTACCATGGCTCACCAGCCCCTGAATTACACTGGCACAACTCTACGGGGCCATGCTGTGAACCCAAACAGGGAACTGTTCCAGCTATAAAAAGACTCCAGAAATAAATGTATGCATTTATTTAATTCACAGCATGATCTCTCAAACTATTGTTCTGGCATAACTGAGGGGTGGAGTAGCACAGTGTGGTGGGAACAGGAATAACTTATGCCAGTATTGTTGACATTTTGGATTGTGAAATAATGGCCTTAGGAAATTTTCTAAATACTCCAAGCACCAAGATCTTAGACTTCAGTGTCTGGTGGGTCTTAATATAAACTCTACAAGCCATTTCTAACTTCCACACTACTTTAGACCCAGTGACATCAGCTTTATGCCTCACCTGATGATTCTAAAAGCTACCTGAAGGCGAGAGTTCTATGAACAGCTCAGTCCTGTTCCCCAGTCTCCTCACAGGCTGCCCAAATCCAAACTGAGGTTCAATTAAATCTGACCTGCTAATAAAGCAGGGAATGGCAGAAACTTTCCAGGAAGGCTCCGATTATACGGTGCTGGTCACAAAGTCGTAATACAGACAGACAGGATACAGGGAAAGACTTTCTTGAAAAATTCAGCAACACCAGCTAGCTTTCCCATAGCAAGTCTTAAAGAGCAGCCCAGAAGTCAAGTAATACATTCAAAACATAAAGTGTTTGCCTCAAGCCGTGTGCCGCAGTAGTGCAGGAAAAGGCGTGGTAGAAGAGCACAGCATTTCTCTTCCTCTCTCCCTGAAAGGGCTGCAGCTTCGCTGCCATTCTCTCCCAGCTAAACTGCAGTCAGGCATGACGCTCTACACTGAATATTCTGCTCAAGTCTATCTTCAAGACTAACTTTTAATTTCAAGCACTGCAAATACCACAGAAAAGATGAAGGCTGCTGCTAAGCTAATATGTAAAAGAGGAACCTTTCTTAAATAAATAGTGAGTAGCTCTGTACACACAGAGAGGGGATTCTGCACAGCTGTTTGGATATAAACATGTACCTCAGGACAGAATATCAGATACAAAATTAAGAGGTTTTTTGGTTCCTGCTGATTAGCCACGCGTGACTCAAGTGTGCCAGCTGGACTAGACACCACTCTGAGCTGTGTCATCCTCTAGATGCCTTGTCAAGGGAGCCAAGACTCCAATCAATAAAGATTATTAAGTGGATTCCCTGGACCAAGCGTGTTAAATAACATCATCTTCATTTTTTAACACCTACATGTCCCTTCTTCTCTGCTCTGTGCTTCAGCTGAGGATGGGCAATAGCAACACTGCCCTATTTGGAAGGTATGCTCAAAAAAAGCAAAGGTAGTGGAATCTTATCTCTACACTAGTAGAGGTAAGCGAAGACAAATACTTAAAGCATAGCGTTAATGCAATGGAAAATATACATCCACAAAGGAAAGAGCTTTTCAGCCTGACCATTAGGTCATTAAAGCTATGTGATACAGGATTAAGAAACACAAAAAGCACAAGTTAGCATGTAAACAGGAGTACATATGCTTATTTCAACATTAGCACAGGTGCAGTTACACTCTGCAACTTTCATCTAAAAATTCTCATTGCATCTAAAAGCATTACTTAATTGAAACGATTAAAATCCAAAGTTAAATGAATGATTCCTTTAATAAGGAATTGAAGTACTTAAATAGTTATTAGCTACATTTCTTAATGTCCTTTTGGTACCTACTGCTATACATGGGAAGACGATGCATGTCCTGGCACAAGAAATTCACAGAATCAGTAGAAGTGGAGCTGCCCATGGAGTTGGTCAATGGTTTAAATATTTCAGGAAAGTAAGTATTTGTTGTCTCACTCTATCAGCTGTGCTTTTTATTGCTAATTCATTTACTCAGGGTTAGCTGATTGTAACTGAATGCTACTTTAGAGACTTGGGTGATATATAAATTTAGCATATATGAAGGAAGACTCGTTTGGTGATTTAGTAGACAATTTGTGAGGATGACTGGCCATCTACTGAAATGCAATCCAGAGGAAGGGCTGGGAACAGAAGCCACAGCATTCTAATCCTTATATTCTCTCCTCTAACTCTACATCCTTTATTTCACTCCTAATGCAATTAAAAAGGTGTTTTTATGAACCTTAACAGCCAACACAACCGATTAATCAGTCACATCAATGGTCTTATAAAACTACTATTTTTTTTGTGATACACATACATTAGAGAAACAGCCAGTGCTTACCTATGCATTCATAACCTGCTAGTACATGCTACAGGTGGCTATTCCAGCAATAGGCTTTCCAAAAAACACAATTTTTTTTCCTAATCTTTAAAACAGCTCCCTCTTCTGGCATACGCTTTCTATACTATATTTAAGTACCATACTTCTCTTACCAGTTTTTAAATCTGTTTGCTTTATATAATACTGAAACAAACCCAGTTTCAGTATTGAGGCACTTACTACACAGTACAGCTGTGAATCAAGGAGAGGGCACCTTACATTACATGTAAGAGTGGCCAATTCTAATCAAGTATTTATCTAAGATTATCCATATACTTATCTTCACTACCTCTTGAAGGTAACCCAAAAAAATCAATCTAAATCAGGATTCTCACCTGAACAAAGAAACTGGATGCCCAGCCCCCGTGTTACATTTGCAGGATCATTAAAATTGGAAGGGATCACCTGCACTCTCCTAGCCCGGCCCTTGATCATTCAGGGTCATCCACAGCAGGTTGCCCAGGTCTGCACGCAGTCAAGTGTTGATTATATCCACAGCTGGAGACTTCACAGCATCTCAGGGCAACCCAGCCTCTCAGTAGGCAGAAACATTCATGGCAGTGCCCTGCACTAGCTTCTGATTATACACAGTACTGAGTAATTTACGGTCCTTACTTTCACATCTTAATTAGATGTTTAATATTAGGCTGTATGAAATTGGGCCTTAGAGTCCCTTCCTCAGCTAGGTGACACGGACTTAGCAAAAAAACCCACACACACTCCCCAAAAAAACAACCACAGACGCAAAAAAAACCCCAAAACAAACCACAGGAGAGCTCTCATAACCAGCCTGACAGTGACAAAACTGCTGAGGTAAAAGATGAGGTGAGCCTGGACAGACATTTTTTCCTACTGCTGATGCTCTGGCACTATTTCACCAAAAAAAAACCAACCAAACTACAAAACCAGAACGAGGAAAGAGCAGTTTTTACTGCTTAATGCATTCAGGTAGGAGAGGGTCTCGACTTCATTTACAGAATTGTTGCTGGAACTCATTCAGTGACTGTGAACACAAAGCATGACCCAAACCACAGAAGTCCTCTTGCCCAGGAGGTAAAAAGTCATCTTTCCTCTTAACCCCTCTCTCCGTCGTCAGCAGCATTCCCTTTTCCTCCAGTTGGATTTCAAAGGCAGTGAACACCAAATTTTCCCCAGGGGGAAGAGACACCAGCTGCTGACTCAAGCATTGTCTGAAAAGATGGAAGCATCTTCCTTGAGTAACTCAGTGATCTCTACTCCAAAAACCAGATTTTGCTTCATATAAACAGTTCTGATCTATCTCCTTTTTATTGATTTAATCACACGTTGAATACCAAGCTTCACATAAAGGATTTTGGCCAATGTTGCCCAAAACTACATACTGCAACTTGATCTGCAGATACGCTAAGTCCCTACTAGATCCAGAGCAGTTCTTGCAGACAAATGCCTATAACACAGATTATATACCAACAAGCACATTTAGTCACATGTATTTTGTATCAAAGCATATTCTAAAACTAAACTGAAGGGAACTGGAGTAAATATTTTACGGAGTTTGTAAAATGAAACAGATTCTTTTATTATTAAGCAAACCCCTTGTTCTCAGGGGTGACAGTAGACCTCTGAAGAACCAGTCACTACAGTGACTGCTAAGCAGAGGGAATGATCAACAACTTACAAAAAAAAAAGAAAAGAAGCTAATTTACTGAGAGCCAAAAAACCAAAATATAAAGTAAGCTTCAGGGCTATACAATTAGTTCTGGGGTGACGTATTATTGTATAGTGACTCTTCATATGCAAACGTTGAGGGTGATGACTGTTAAATATCAAAACAGCAGGTGAAGACAAAGCCAGATAATTTATTGTAAGCTTTTCAGAGTCTCTACATTACAATCAAAAAATAGAACTTCAAAGACTTAAAAGGTAACAGAAAGTCTCATTTCAAGGGAGAAAATGTTAAAAGCTTGTCACAACCCAGGCAAATTGTTTGCACTATTTCCACTGCGGAAAAATAGTTAAGGAGTCTTCAAGTGACAAGAGTCTTGTTGATGTAAGTACATGTAAGTATTCCTAGGAGATGAAAATCCAAGCCCTCGCTTTCTGTTGTGAAGAAAACCATATGCAACTCTTGACTCGGAAGACTAGCTCAAGAGATTAAATCTTTATCCTTTACAAAAAGTATTTGGGTAAATCCTCATAGGCCTTGACCACCACCAAGCCACTGCATGAGTTGGTAAAACAGTAAGATGATGCAGTAACCCAGCAGCGACCCAACTGCAAGCAGGCAGATGAAGAAACTTGGCAAGCATTGGGAATACTCTGTATGCATGACAGAGAACTGAATTCTGAAATTACTTCTGTATTATTAATTCATGACTGAAACTTGTGTTATATCCTTTACCACAAAAAATTAGTATTTACATTATGCATTATCAACCATGAACTAAACTTCCCACATACAAGATTAGTAATCACAGAATTGCCCAGTTTATAGCAATGGTAACAAGAGTTATGAAGCCTGGAATTAAGGTATTGCAATACACTCCAGCAAATGAAATGCAAGAAAAACTTGATGAACAGCAAAACTTCATGAGCTGAAGAACACAGTGGTTTTAAACTTTGTACTGTATTTACGAAGTTAAATGCTTCATAAATACACAGACACAAATAGACAGATATTCTTAAAACAGTAAAAAACAATAAAATTCCATTAAGCTTTGTGGATCTTGGTTTTTTTTTCAATGAACCCAAGCAATGTTAGATATTGCTGCAGTAGATTTTATACCTCACTGTTAATTTTACACTAAAACTGCAAATAAGCATAATAGACCTTTATGACACAAGAGGAAAAATACCTAATCCTGTCCTTTCCATAATGCCTATATTTCCAGGAAACCATGGACTTGATCCTTCCACAGTACACATTTAATTTTACTCTGAGTAAATCTCATCAATTTTAATAGAAAAGAACTGGTATTAAGAAAGCTAAACAAGTATATGCATATATTCTGGACTGAGGAAAAACAGGGTCATTTACACAGTAATTACTTCAGCAAACACATTATTACTCCTATACGCAAGTTTTGCTTACAGAAGGAAAACATGTTACAGAAGAAAAAGAGTGTACATTAAATAATTCAACTAATATAGTAAAGCTTTATTGATAAGTTTACACAGACTGACATTAATAAAAATATTAGCCTGTTGTAGTTAAATGAGACTGAACTCTGCTGCGCATTCTGTATCCCAACTGCTTCAAGCACAGTGAACCATCAGTCCTCAGGAGACAAAATCCTGCCTCATTTAAAGTCAATGGGAATTTTGCCATTGCTTTCAGAGTAGAAGAATGTTTGGAGTCGGCTTCCTTACACTTCCCCTTTTTTAAAAAAAGTATGTCAGACCAGAAAGAAATCTTCCCCGTTATGAAAAAAATATTGACTAAAAAAAACCCACAAAAAAACCCTAAAAGAAATAAGTATATAGGATTTATTCTCAAATCTCTTAAAGCAATTAGATTCCAGCAGAAGCTGAGAACATTACCATCTTTCTGTGTGCACCCCCCAATCCCATTTTGTTTGACTGTATATAAACAAAAGCATGTGTGTGAATTTCACTAAGACTGAAAAAGTATGTACCAGAGCAGTTTAATGCACAGAACAATCTATCCCATGCAGCAGGACTAACCACGTTCAGTCCAGATCACTGAACACTTGGCTGCGCATCCTCTCCTCTTGAGCGAGAGTCGCCTTTGTCTGGGTATTTCTTTCCTTGATCTGTCCTAACCCTGTATCCTTTTGCCCTTTTATTTCATTCCATAAAAAAATCTCAGCTAGGGATACATGCCTTTCAAGTGTGAAAATTGCTGGACTCCAGAAAGGCTCTGTATTTCATACTCGGGAAGTTACAAAAGCACGAGGGGAATGCTACCTAATCCTAACTGTTTAGGTATACGAATGTGTTGCCAGATGACCCAAATGTCCAGATCTCCCCCCAAGGTTGTGGGTTTTGTGTTGGCAGACAGAATTTACCTTGAAGGCTAAAAATGAGGCACATGCCAGTAGGAAAAAAAAAACACAAAAAAAAACCCCAAAACAAAACAAACAAACAAACAAAAAAACACACACAAAAAAAAAACCCAACAAACAAAAAACCAACAAACATTTGATTTATGAGAAGCAAAACTGCATTATGTTATGCCAGGTCCCAGTTGGCTCCCTGACAGCTACAGCAAGGATCTGGGGTAACTTGATACACTACTGCATTTGGGTATCTAAAATGAAAATAGCATTATTATGGTTGCTGCGATTTTTAGTTGTTTTCTCAGTGACAGAACTTCCTATTTGTTACCAAGGCGATTCTGAAATTAAAGCAAAACCATAAATCAGATGCTTGCAAAACCCTGCAGACCATGACAGAAGCATTCTGAATATTTCACTGATGCCTATTGCTAGATACCTATCTAGTTAACGTAAGATGTTATTAAGGAACCTTCACAGAACTGTTCTGCAGGAAATAAGCTCCACGTAGCCCTCTATGAATATAGAGTCTACAAAGTCCATGTGATTCATTATATTTTGAGTAGAATAATGTATTTGCAGAATTACCTTGTCTTGGATGCTAATGTTTGACTCTTATGCTCTTACCCTACAAATCTTTCTACTGATATAACACAGATTTATTCTATTTACAGGCTCCACTACCAACCCGAACACAAGGGTGTCACAACCTCAAGACATGTGAAAGCCCCAAAACTTATGTGAAAAAGAAACATGTTGCTGTTTATTTAAACCTTCCAGAAATGCCTTAATTGGAAGAAAGCAGCGACTGAAAAGCATCAAATCTGGCTCATATCTCTGGAAAACTGTTTAATGATTTGGATCCATACAGATAGTCTTTTACTGAAGAGTTACATTATGCAGTATCTGGCTTTAAAATTGTTCCCACAAAACAGTAGCAAGATGTAATCAGAGGAGGCATATTTCTTCTTTTCAGTTACGGGAAGAATTTAAATGTCACTGTCATTGGGTTAGAAGTCATTATTTCAGCTCCAGGAGGCAAGAGCATAAAAATCATTGTGCCCAAAGAAAGTAACATAAAATATTCCATGGGGGTTTGAAAACCTAGCGCGCGCACACACACAAAAGAAAAATGGAACTTGTGCTCTCTTTCACCGCTAAGTAAGGACCAACGCACATCACACTGGCATATAAACAGCAAGACTACACTCTAACAGAAACTGTAAACCAAAAATGTAGATAACCAGAATGTCCTGGTTTGGGGTAAAATGAACCAATTTTCTGTTTTACAGTTTTGTTTTCTCAGCTAGGCCTCTCCTAGCTAGCTGGGCTCTGAAATTAACAGCACATTGTGCGGAGCTGTTCCATCTCGCAGTGATAAGACCTGATTGTACCGGGGGATGGTGCAGAGAGGCCCTTGTTTAGACTTATTGCTGGAAGAACCAAGGTCAGGTAATTTTCGTTGTTCGCCCGTCCGAGGGTCCCGCCTTCAAGGAGGAGCGGACAGGACAGGTGACCCAGGACTGACCAACAGGGGTATTCCATCCCACCAGCATCATGCCCCGTATAAAAGCTGAAGGATCAACAGGCCAAGCCTCTTCTTTCCCC
>VZRU01020020.1:119296-134703 GCA_013398155.1 Pedionomus torquatus | reverse complement strand
GGTTTTGGTGGGTTTGGCTGAGACCGCGACACCAGAAGAACCTTGTTTAGACTTATTAATTTTGGGAAAGTAACATAGTACCCAAAACATTCAAACAAACTATAGGAAGCAATAAAAATATGCAAACTCTAAGGTAGTATCTGTGCTTAAGCAGGCTCGAGTTGTACTTTTGCTCATGACGGAAGTCCTACAGTTCGTTGGCAGACTGCAATGAATTTAGAACTACTCCATCAATTTCAACACATGCTAAATGGAAGTTTAAAGCTTTCATTTTAAGATTAACACATTTAAATATAATTTAGAACTATACAATTATCATTGAGTTCAAGAGGCTTATCATAAAATTTCATGTGCAAAATTCCAAGTTAAAGAACACTATTAAAAAAAAAAATAAATTTAAAAAGCTTCCTGTATCCAGAATTTTCCCTCAGATATCATAACTTTCATCTTTCAGTTGGCACACAGCTAAAATTGCAGTACCATTTGAATGTAGAAGAAATAAATGGAAAGAGAGCAATAGCAAAAAAGCCCAAAAACCACAATGTTGCCAAACTACCACCACCGAGTAGATGAATGGGACATCCTAATTTCTCAGTTTTCTCTTATTACATTGAAATGAATGCAGATAACAGTAGTAACCAAATATAACAAAGAAATGTCACCATTACAATACTACTGATTTTTGACCATGTGCATGGGCCAAATGTTACCATTTATCTAGAGAGATTTTCAAAACTTAAATTAACATACCCTTCCCAATCAATGCACTTCTAGACTTACAGAAAAAAAAAGACTCTTACCAGGAATAATCATGAATAAGAGCCTGGGTAGATTTTTACTTTCATCTTTTGACAGGTCTTTCCAGGGCCCACACTTCAAGACATGGGTAGCAGCTCCGCAACAGTAGATAAATTCTTCATGTAATGGGACTGGCTCTTCTGACGCTGACCTCATGTTTGCTGTTAGACAGAATAAGATACTGTTTATAACAGATCAGCCAATATTTACACTGCTGGCTCTTTGGTATTATACCTCCCCATAGGATAACTGGGGAAAAAAAACAACAAAAAAAAACCAACCAAACTCCCCAAACAGCTGTCATCTCTAGTAAACAGAGGCACAATTCAGCACTTGGTATTTGAATACATCATAGAACACATACATGTTTGAATACATTATTATTATATGACAGAAACTATCTATGACTTTTTGTCACAGAAATATGATGGTGAATTGGAAAATAAGATCTATTCTACCTTGAAGGCAAATAATTTTTCTTACTCACTCTGTCCACTTAAAATATTCAGCTTAAATCTATTTGATGGCAAACAAAAGAAATTAATACCAAACAAACAGAACTGCATTAATCTTTTTGCAAGATCTGAGTGCTTCAACTATGGGAGCACAGCATCACTTAAAAACAACAAAAAAAATTCAGCAAAATCCAACCGGAATAAAAACTGAAAATACCAGACACCAAAAGAAACGCGCTGATTACTAGACTGCCTTCCAGCACTAGATGGACTCCTCATTTGAAGCACAGCATGACTGACTTCTCTAGAAATTTCCAAAGGATTAAAGGAGGAATCTCTTTGTCAGTTAGAGATAATCAAGATTTGACCAGTTCAGGCAAATATTTATTACCTTTATAACTCTCCTTTAATTATTTGGTTATTTGAATGCAGGAATGGGAAATAAAACAGTATGCTGCCAAATAAATAAGGCATGTTCATCAGTTCATGCATTTATCACGTATGAAATCATTATGTCCTAATAGGCTAACGCTTTGGAACTGGCTGATTAACCAAACTCCTGCATCTTTCCTAATGTAAAAAAGCCACTTCATCAAGAGATTACTTATGAATTAAAATGTCATCAAGATGAACTAAGACATACATGAGCATCTGCCAAAATAACCATTGACCATCTGCAACTACAGGAGCAAAATGCATCTACCAAACACAGAATTAGAAGCTTGCTCTTGTTGGAGTATGATCACACACATGCATCATTTGGAACAGAGACCTGTGCTTAGGATATCCACAAAGCTGTTTCTATCAACTTCCAGGGCTATTTGAGCTCTACAGAATATTTCCAATCTTAAAAGGATCACATTTCAGGCTTCTGAACCAACAGATCTGGCTTAAACAGAGTTAAGACACTTAGTGAAATTATTATAGGAATGGCTATGCATTCTTTATCCGATACATGACTGTCTATAATTGAAAAGGCTGCCAACCTTAACTGTTTCCAATTTAATTGAACAGTAATTTAAATCACACACAAGGGGGAAAAAAAATAAATATTAAGTCTAATGACTTATCTAAAGAATTAGCCTTTCATGTCTTTACTTAGTACACTCTGTAAATTGACTGTAATAGGTTATGCAAAGAAAAAAGCATAACGAGACAAGTGAGCAAAAAATCCTAAGATTATAGGCCAGCAATGCTCAAAAGCAACTCTCGAGGACTCTGCATGCAGACACTTCAGGAGAACATTTTAGGTAAGCCTCAGCTTCAAATTAACAGACAAAGGGGCAACCACCTTCAATGTTATTTAAGATTATTTTTCCTGAGTTCAAAAGCCAGTACTTCATGTATAATTTATATAGCACCAATATATCAACAAATGGAATTAAGATAAATCCAACAAAATGAGAATATGATCAAATAAGATGCGACAAAAAAAACCCACAACATTACAGTAAAACTGTGTACTGATGCATGCTACCATGATCTTTAAAACATCAAAAGCATCTAGTTAAGGATAACATTACACCTTTCAAATGCTTTTGCTTAGTGAAAAAGGACCACTCACTTCTGAGTACAAGGACCCAAATTCTACTTCCTAATCAGTTTGTGAAGTTCTAAACTTGTAAACTAAAGCCTAAGTTTGCAGTACCTTGAGGTGGGGGCACTACCTGCACAAATAGCCACTGGAAAATTCTCAGTGATACACAACTCAAAAGGAACAGATCTGAATGCAGTTGTTGCATAAAATTAAAACAACAGGCCATGCAGAAGGGACCGATAATGCTTTATTTTGGACTAATAAGAAGTAACTTGAAAAAATATAGTACAATGCAAACAGAAAAGTTTTTGGAAGAAAGGGAGAAGCGTTGTTTACCTCTTTCAATTACAGTACAATTCTCTGGATGGAGCTTCTCCCCCCCCCCCAATCTCCCTACTTCAGTTAATTTAATGTCAAAGGAGACATATTCACTCATCCTTTATTCGTCATGTTATTATCTTTAACTTGCACTGACTGGAACATAAGTAATTGAAGTGAACGTTGTCATAATACAATATGCTATATTTTGCAACGCGGAATTTATACTTTCATTTCTTCATTATTCAAAGCTGAATGAAATAAATCAAGAGCAGCTCTGACAGCGAAACCTAGTTACATCAACATACAAAGTAAACATTAAGCTTGTCCTCTCCTTTCTGAGGTGTTTACAATCCAAAAAGCAGAAGCTGCAAGTCCTTACCCAAGAAAGTAGGTTTTGTACATTTCTGATCACGAACCAATAAAATCAGTTGTGAAGTTTCATTTTGAGTTGATTTTGCCAAACAATTCCAAATGGAAATCCCACTGACAGTTCTCCATTCACAAGCTGAACTTGCAACATGAGATTATGAATTAAGCAATGAGAAAAGAAAACCTTGCAACACATTCTGGACTGGAGTAGTAGGCTTTTCAGCTTCACACAGACTCTTGTAATAGCTTTTATCCAGTTTTTAATTTATCTTAACTTCTAATTTCTAACATATAGTGCAGTACCTAAAAGCAAGGCTACACACTGGAGAAGGAAAGGATTTCTGACAGGTTCTGGAAGGCTTTCTGCCCATCTGAGACAATCCTAAAAGGTTTCCTAGTACTAGCACCACATAATAGCTGAGGGATTTTTATTTATTTATTGTGAGGTTTTTAATTTGTAACTTTAAGGTCTTTAATAATAGAAATTGGCTGAAGAGAAAAACAGTAAAGAGACAGTAGATATACTCCCAGGATACTACTCAGATCTGTTTTAAAATTGCATCAGAAATACCCCAAAATACCTCTGGATCTCCTTCCCTCTTCATAAACAAAGCTTTGAAGAACAGTCATTTCATTATAGGCATCTATATTTGGCATGAATTGCCTGCATTTTCCCTAGAAACATCTTTAGATGACTTATCAATTTCCAAAAGCATTTAATGGGAAGAGGTCTTGGGAGGTGAGACTCCTACCAGTTCCATCAGCTTGCAGAGAGGGCAGAGTTTGCACCGCAGCTCTAAGAGAGCTACAGAAAAGATAGAACCACAAACTTGACCAGTGGGAATTTCATATGAGTCATCACAAAAGAAAGTAATAGTTGCATTTCCTTCTCTCAGTAGGAAATGTAGGCAAATTTCTCTCATGTAGGATATGAGGCCTTAATATGTCCAATGCAATATATTCTTCCTCCTCTCCAACCCCAACCCCTGCCCATAAACTCTCTAAACATAAGTCCAAAAGTATTACAAGAAAGGTAGCTTCTGTCAACAGTACTTAATCTAGTAACAAACCTTCTGCTAGAACACATAAACACGGGCTTTGACTTACAGGGTAAAGCTTCAGCACTAGATTAACACCCCCTTAATGCAGGTGTCTACCTGAACAGAAACTCCTATTACAGGATACAAAGATCTGGGTGACAGTGGATGGACTGAGTAGTGAATAACCATGGGACCAGCCACTAGGTTTTTATCTCAGAATGAGACAAATCATCCTCAAGTCAGCAAAGCCCATAATGAGCGGTTGGACGAACACCTGAACTTACAAACCAACACATATTCCAGTGCCTTACTACCGATCTGGATTCCACCTACTGTCATTGCTTCAGAACAGAACATTTTGAAACACAGTTGTTCACAAGGAGCAGATTACTTCTGCCCCCACATCTATGTCTCTTCATGTTCATCTTTGGTTCAACTGACTCCAAAGTAATATGCTGCTAATAAAAGCAAGTTTCATTATTTATGCAACTGTCCTGATATCATATTAACTCCTCCATCCTACACTATTACTTGGACTTGGCATTTTGTCTGAAAGATAACTTGTGAACAGAAATATTTGTGATCTGCATCTGAAACACTGTTTAATAAAAGAATTGTCACAAACTCAGGCTAGCGCTGCATAATGTAACCAGAGTAAGTCAACTGAGATTTGGCCTACAAACTACCCAATCACAAGACAGGACAAACAGGTTGTTGTACGTGATGTGAAGACTGATGCTGAAGCAAGAGATACAGTGGTAATCACAAGGGCAAAGGTAAGTTGCATAAAACAGTGGTGAAACCCAAGTAAAGGAGAAAGGACCACTGAAGCAGACCTGACATGTGGGATTCCACAAAGCTGTAAGAAATACATCCCAGGGTTACCCTGAGACCACTCTTTATCCTTTTGATATGTCACAATAAATGAGGGAAGCATCTGAAAACTGCAAAAGGGCACCATGCACTTGTTCAAGATGGAATGTGCAGGGAGTTATTGGTCACTCAGCCTCATCTCACTTCTCAAATGCTCCCGCAAAAAAGTTGTACCCAAGCACATGAAAGCAAATAAGAGCACACCCTGTGTGGATTTGGCAAGGACACATCATACACGAATAACCTCACTGCTTTCTGTGAGTAAGATAAATGGCTCAGTGGATGAGGGGAGAATGCTACATGCTGTTGAGTTTAACTTGAGCAAGTATTTCTACACTGTCTCCCACAGTATTCTTACAGCTAAGCTGGTGAAATGTGGACTAAGGGGACTATAAATTATTCTTGGGGAAAAAGAAGATAAAAATGAAAAAGCAAAACACACATAAAAAGCAAACAAGCAAACAAACAAACAAACAAAAAAAACCTATACAAAAAAAAAAACACCAACAACCAACCAATTAATTTACCAGCAATGTCCTTCAAGGATCTGTATGACCAGTATTGTGCCAGTACTGTTCATAGTCTTGATTAAATACACAGGCAAAGGGACAGTATGCACTCTCAACAGGTTTGTCCACAGTACCAGACAGAGGGGGAAGATGACACATCAACTGAAATGAAATACTGGAGGACAAGGCTGCTATCCAAATGGACCCTGAAAGGCTGGAATAATGGGAACCGCATGAAATCCAAGGGCAAATGGGAAGTCCTGTACCTACAGTTCAGTAACCCAAAGCAGCAACACAGGCCGGGGGTTTGAAGGCTAGGATGTGGCTTTGCAGCAGAGATACTAATGGATAACGATTAGAAAGTGAGTCAGTTGTATGTCCTTGCAACCATGAAGGCCAAGTGTATAAAAGACTACAATAGCAGGAGTAGCCAGCAAGGTGAGGGACACAATTGTCTCCCTCTGTTTAGCATTGGAGAGAGTGCATCTGGAGTACTGTGCCCAGTTTTGGACTCTTCAGTGCAAGTAAGACATCGACATATTGGAGAGAATCACTTAGATGACATGGATGCTGAAGCACACGACCTATGTCCAAAGGACAAGGACCAACAGTCAGAAGTTGCAACAAAGGAAATTCAAGTAACAGAGGTTTCCCCACACGCACAATGAGGATTGTGGCCAGAGGAAAGTCACAAAGATGATCAGAAGGCTGAAGCACCTCTCCTATGAGGACAGGCTGAGAAAGTTGGCACTGTTCAGCCTGGAGAAGACTCCAGGGAGACCTTATAGCAGCTTTCCAGTAGCTGAAGGGTGCCTACAGGAAAGAGGGGGACGGACTTTTTACAAGGCCATATAGTGATAATAGGACTAGGGGTAATAGCTTCAAACAGGAAAAGGTTAGATTTAGATTAGATATGAGGGAAAAAAAAATTCACTATGAGAACAGTGAGACAATGGAACTGGTTGAACAGGGAAGCTGTTGAGGCCCCATCACTGGAAGTGTTCAAGGCCCGGTTGCTGATCTGGCTCAGCTGAATCCTTGGAAAAATAATGGGAGCATGTATTCTTCTCATCATATAAAGGAAAAGACATTAATCCAGAATAGGAAACCAATTTCCAAATGGCAAATCATGCTCAAACAATGTGACTGCCTTCAGTGAGAAAATACCTGGCTATAAGAATGAAAGAGAAGTAGATGTAATGGACATTGCCTTATTAAGACTTTTGGCACCATCTTCACTGCATTCTCCTTTCCAGCCTAAGGAAAGGCAGGCTAAATAAACCACTCGCATAGTTTGAATACTAACTGAATAAGCTCAAAAGATAGTCAACTACTGGCTGTCAGTTGAATGTCAAAAAAGTTAAGTGATCTTGGGTCGATACTAGAGCCTATAAAGCTCAACATTTTCATGAACAAAGCTCAACATTTTCAGAAACCTGGATGATAAGACAAAAAAGCAAGGAATGCTAAATCATCTGGGATGGTAGTTACAGCCAAAGCAGAGCTTTAATTCATACATTTGTTTCCTTGAGAACTTTAATGACTGGGCCAACAAATCTCTCATGATGCTCAGCAGTGGAAAGCACAAAGACCTGCGCATGAAGCAGGACACTGTGCTTCAAAAGCAGCTCAGAAGTAACTGGCTGGACTAAATTATCTCCAGAGTTTTCTATAAATCAACAGTTTACAATTCTTAAAACCCTGAAACATCAGAAAATAATAAAGGGTGAGGCTCAACAAGGGTCTCAGCTGATTTTTTGTAGTATGTTACCAAAGGCAGAGGGCTTCATGAGTACAGTAGTATTCAGATAGTACAATTACTAAGTATATAGGTCAGAGAAAAGGGAATCCAAACTAGATCAGCCTCCCAAAGCCATAAGAAACTGAAGTACTAGTCTAAATTAAGAAATAAACACTGCCCTAACTGGTGAGCTGATGTGATTGAATTCAGTATCACAGTGGAAAAGAATAAATGGAAAAATAGAAAGCAAGATTCCTTCAGCTGCCTGCTATGCAAAGACTCTAACAATTTCTGCAATATTATCCCCAGAAGAGAATCATCCAGACCTGACGTAAGCTCCTTGATTTGCAGACTGGAACTAACATGCTCATAGCTAAGAACTAGAAGCAGGAGGAACAGACTGACCGACCTGGTAAGAAACCTGCAACAATGAAGAAAGGGAAAAAGGCAGAGAACAGAAGATGCGTAGATCTCATCAAGGATTTCTTTGGACAAACTACAGACAAACAGTGGATGCCAGATTTTCTACAGAAAAACAGCAAACGTAGGCCAAAGACTTTGCAAGCTGTTGTGACATCAGTCACAAATCTTGAACCAGTTCAGTATAAGAAAAGCAGCAGCAGCCAGTAGTACATAAAACTGAAATATTTCTTCATTGTACTCTACAGTACAAATCTCTGTCAAAGTCCTATAATGGCAAGGACCTGCTAGTCCCTTTCACACTAGTTCTGAATTAGTAAATAGAAATAGATAGGTGTGGACACTTCAGATGAAGAAATGTAGTTACAGGCAATAAACCCAGTAAAACCCAAACATCTATACCTAAGGCAGTAGAGAGCAACAGGCTGGTTTTGTCTAAAACAAAACAAGGCACTCGTATTTTCAGGGATCACTCAGTGACCGAGCAATCTGATGCCTTCAATTTGTTTTTGCTTCTGTGTCATTCCCCCCATGTCCCTTCCTCAAGCAATAAAACAGAATTTCACTGATGACTATGCAAAAATATCTGTGAAATGTATGGAAATGGGGTATAGATTACTCATGCTTAAAGCTGTAACGATAAAAAGCTGAAGTGCAGAATAAAAACTTGAATCAGTTTTAATTTCTGAACCTTGCACAGAAACAGCATACAGTGGGCTGTGCACAAACTTAAGTAGGAAGAAACAATTTTAAGAACTGGACCTAAAACATCATCACAAAATCTGGATTGTACTACCTCTAGTAACCTTGTAGCAATCACCAAGAAAGTGTTTACTGTCCTGGTGGAAGGGAAGCAGGGAAAATAAATTCTGGGTATCAATTTTGTACTGAACAAGTGGTCCCTTGTCAGCTCCAAACATTATAAAACTAGTTAGAGTGAGAAANGGGGGGGAGGGAAGTGTTAGCTTGGAAATGTCCAGATTTTGTGGATTCAAAACAGGAATAGATGGTTCCCCCATCAGCAACTTGAAAGAGCTACTGGGGTAACGAATCAAGAAATCGGAAAACATTTTCAGCTCACAATGATACATGCCTATATTTGCCTGGTACAAAATTACTCAACAGAGCAGGTGGTCAAAACCCTGGGGAAATGGATTAAGAAGGCCCACCATAATTTTTAACCCATCTTTAATTTAAAGCTGAATCTCTATGAGTTGTAAAGTTCAGAAGTTCAGCATGTACTAACTACAAAAAACATTAAACATAGAGCTGTCATTGGTTATCATAACAGAACTATTACAGCACTCTTAGTTTTGATTTCCACACTACTCACAAGAGGATGAAAAGCAAGTAAAATACTTCCAAGTCAGGAAGTTCTTTCAGGCACAGTGGCAACCTTCACAAAAGCAGTCACAAGCTTGAAAGGACCAGACGTTGGTCTAGAGCCTTCAACACAGTCGGCAAGGACATCTGATGTTTCATTGCAGTTCTGGCATCAAGTTTTATGGCTTGTCTCCTTTTTCTCCTTTGACAATCATAGACCTCCGGTTTTGTTTGTGTTGATGCTGCTTTCACAAGGGTCTCAAAAACTCAGTTATGCTCGCCCAGTGCTCAAACAGCACAGACATTCCTCACACTAGGTAGATGGTCCTCCATTCGCAGTCAGAATTATTAATGCTCAGTTAGAAACACGAGGACTGGAGTCACAGCAACCACAAGCAAGTCCTGAGAAGTTACCCCAGTGTGGCTGAGCGCCCTCTGAGGCTTCATACAATACTGGCAACTATAACTGCAGCCAAAAAGAGAAAAAAAACCCGTAACATTCAAAAAGCAGAATACGTTTTATGTAACATATTTCAGCATAGTGGAAGAGGTCCTTTGTATTATGTCATGTCAATCTATTTAATCGTACCCAGGTGACAACTTTCACTTTTCAAAGGAGCTAAAGCATCACAAACTGTGAACAGTTCAGAGCTATTAACATGAAACTGACCTCAAAAAAAAAAAAAAAGTTTTATTTAGCATTTTTTTTAAAGTAACTTCATAAACATAATTAAGGTGGGGATTCCACAGATTACGTTGAAGTGGTAGATACACTTCTAGCAACTGCCCCATTTCCCAGTTAATATGTAAGCTTGATGATAAAGCTAATAATGGTGATGACCTAAAAAGAAATGAGTTAGAAATCTTAAAGAAACAAGTACAGTCAACAAAGTGATGATGGCTTAATTTGGTGTAATATGGGGTGTTTTCCAGAACAGAAAAATGTATTTTGGAGAACTTTTTAGTTCTAAAGCAAGAGAAAGCACATAGCACTAAGATCTACTGGACAATGAAGTAACTTTCAGTTTTCCCTCCAAATAATGCATTAAAATATTGGACCCAGAGGAAAATCTCAGGGAGTTTAAAACTGAAGTCTCACAGAGGAATAAACAGAAGGTAGTGGCACGAATAACAGGTGGGTATAATAAATATAATTTAAGTATAAGTTCTGAGATGAGATTGCAATGTTAGTAAAATCCTCAGTCAGGTAGAGATAGAATTTCTATGTGAGAGAATATAAAAAGCTGCCGCTTCAATACAACATCTTCACTGTAGACAAGATTTCCAGGGAGAAAACTATGCCAGGTCTCTTCTGACCAGCAAATTTCACAGAAACAGCAGACTAAAGTCAAGAAAATCTTGAAAATGAGCTTTCCCACCTGCCTGCAGAGAAACCAAGTAAAAAGCAAAAATTCTAAATCAAAGGGAAATTAATGGTAATAGATAGCATGAGAAAACTGTCACAGATACAGTAACATCTGCAAAACACAAAATTTGTTTAATTGTTTATTTGAATACAGATTATGTCAAACATCAGTATTTTGGGATCCACTGGGTAAAACTGAGATGTCACACCACGATTACAGACTGGATTAAAATCTTGCTGAAGTTAGAGGTGGAGTTATACCTCATGAACAAGAGCACATCAGGCTTATCTTTGGGTACAGAGAAAGGAATATTAGTGGTCTTCAAACTTCAGTATATATCACCTCCCAAAACAGAGCATGTTCAAAATAGAACAGGTAAGTGAATTATGCATGGAAAAGCTTGACATAGCCTTTCATGGGATGTTGCTTCAATAGGAAAGCAAGAAATAGCAGAAGTACTGCAAAAAAAGTGAAAGAACAGATAATCAAAGGACACGTGCACAAGAAGGAAAAGCAAATGGTATTGAGAGAAAACATGCATGTGCAAGAACCTTTATTTGTGGCCTAAGAGTTCGGAAAAAATGCTTGTTCACTAAACAAAGATGATGCTATGTTGCCATTTGATTACTACTATCTCTAGGAAAACCAAGAGCTTTGCACCTTTCCAAAAGGAAAAAAAGAAGTATTTGGCACTGCAACCATATGTTCTATGCTCTCATTTTGTCTCCTACATCAAAAAAACTACAAAATCCACATTTCTGTTGGACACCTGTGTAAGTCAGATAGGTAAACTGGACACCATTGAACAAAACACAAAAATGGAAGATTTTAAGGTAACAGTAACCTATATATGCATTTAAACCACAGCATCCAGAAGCTAGTACTTGCAGAAACTTCCACCTTATAGCAGTGTTAAAAAGCAACTGCTACTTCATGTGATGTTAAGTAACTCCTTTTCCACCTCCTATCAGAGTAAGGTTCACTACTCAATGGAGAGCACGATCCTTTCTTTGTTCTTGTTAAATAAGGCAAAGCTCAAAGAGCATAATGAATACCAGCAAGAAGCAGATATCAAAGCAAAAAAAAACCATACACCAAGCCAATTAGCATCACGCTGTCCTTGATTTGGCTTCCCCTATGCTTCGCTGTGCTCTTCAGCAGGCGTCTCCCTATGGAACTATCCCTTATTACCATGTGTTTCTTCCATATTTCCATATTAATTGTTCACCCTTAGTCTAACACATGCTCTGAATTCAAAACACCTTTTTTTCCCCCGCTTTTCAACTTGTATGTGTTCTTACAACAACTGTTTATCTCACCTTCAACTTAGCTCTCTAGCTTTCTAACAAGGATATAAACAGTATTTTGACTAATCCTTTTATCACAGTAGAACAATTTCCTAGTTACTACAGCATTCCCCAGTAATCTCTTAACCCATGTTTGCAGCTTACAACCTCCTCCTTATTGTTGTTTACCGCAACAGTTGTACATTCTGATACTCATTTACTAACCTAAACAGGGCAGGAAGACACTGCAAGCAGAGGTGTAAAGACAAATAGACTCTGTGCAGCTCCATGTAAAGAACAAGAGAAATCAAACAGGAGAATCAATGAACAGGAGATGTAAGCAAGAGACTACAAAGAATAATACCAAACAGCATTAGATCCCTTTCTGAGTCACTACAGTAATATAACTGCTCAAACAATTAATATGAGGCCTGGAGTCCAAGTCCTTCCCAGTAAGAAGCAATGGTGACGTTCATCATTCCGCTGATCAGATGGATGGGACGGGGAGCTGAACCGTCAGGCTGCTGAAAGCGGTGCAGTAGCCAAACAGTTTCTCCCAGAACTAGTGCTGCGGGAAAGCCTGCACACACCAGTGCTCCAACAGACAGACCTACAGCTCTAATTACAAGAGGTTCAAGTCAGTTCACCATGCTGGAAACACTGCTAGCTCATTCCTCAGAGGGACAGTAACCCTTCAAGCATTATTATTTTGCAGAGAGACCCACCTCCTCCCATCAAAATAATCCTGCCAAACCCTGACAACATGTGACTACACACAAATTTATACATAAACCTAGCCCATATTCATCCCAGGTGCAAAGAATAATCCAGTGATCATCCAATACCAGATAATCTGATTTTATTTCCAATTAGTGCTACATTTTCTTTTGGGAGGTCAAGTTTGGGGGGTCACATTTCCACAAATAGTTTGCATTCAGTAAAGGATGGGTTTTTTTAAATGAGAAATTTGAGTAAAGAATCTGTCTAACCAAAGGACAACACAGGATCTAAACAGAACCAGGAGATGAGATGGAAAAAGGAAAGAAGCTGAAGAACAGCATGGTTACTGGCAGTAGTAGGAGGAAGCAAGGATACCGAGGAAAAAAATCCAGCCATGCTTGGAGTTGTAACACCTCTAGTCAGACGTTGTTCTGGCACATCAGGATTACCCAACAGATGATAACATGGCACTCAGCACACGATGCGCAGCTGCATTAGGTGGTTGGGCAATTCCAGAGAGGTAAATAAACCTACTTCTCTCATTCATTTCACTCTTCCACAATGTACTCAGGCTAGTATTTCTGTGTGAAAACTTTGTTTCAAGCTTAGGACTCAGTTAAATTCACACCTTTCATATTACACAGGTTATCAGAATTAATGACTTCTCCCAGGGCAACCTGTTTACAAATCTTACTAGATAACTAAATGTTACCATTCAAAGCGTAAACTGGTATCAAATTTGGGGAAACATTTTACTGAAAATTCATAGTATTACACAGTAGTTTATCAAGAGGAGAAAAAACATAGTTATATCACTATCAAGAGCATGCACAATTTAAATAAGCATTAATATAACCTACGCATTATCCAAAATGGGGACTGCCCCATTTTCCAGACAAAATGTTTTCATTATAATGGGAAAAACGTAATTCAAAAGCAGTCAAAGCTATCAAAGAAACCCCCAAAATCAAAACCCCAAAGAGTAAGAACAGAGCTATGAAGAAGCTACAGAGTGAATCTTGTCAAATTTACTGATAAATTCTTTGGCTTCGCAGTCATATTGGAAATCAGGTTTTACAACTGTCCACATGCAATTTATTGCAATTACCCCTGTGAATCACATGAAGCAGATAAATAAGTCATAACCCATCAGTGTCTCTTCTAATTTAAAAAGTAGGAACTACCAAGTAGAAGTAGCAGAAAGTGTGTTCAAAACCAATGGAGGTGCCTCGTGAGTTAAAGCATATTTGACCCACAGAACTATTTGAGGCTGTTGCAAACACTAGAGCTCCACACAGATGCAAGGCAAAGATGAGTTTCTGGAGAAGAAATCTTCTGTGGAACTTTAAGCCTTCAGTAGTTCTTTTCCAGAAAGCTCCTGGGCTGCACTTTGACGCAGGCTGATACATAGGGCTAGGGAAAGAAGAATCGTATGTGCTTGCCTCTTTCACGAGCATCTGCTTAGTGTAGTGTCAAACCTTCTTGAAAGATCACTGACTTCAATTGCTTTTACACAATCCTTTTAGTAATCTTCCATGGTGGGTAATGCTAAATGTTACAGAACTTACCCAGTTCTGTAAATGCATGACCACTTCTCTGACTGACATCATAAGCAAGCGCCACAAGAAAATAGCGAACTGCAATAGTCCTAATTAATAATTGAAGGCTTCCTAGTCTCCAAGACACACAAAAAACAAATTCATAACCTGGTTCTGCAACAGGTCCGTGCAGATGGACTCTTAGACCTTATCAGAGAAGTCCCAGAGGGTTAGGATCACATTGCACGTTAAAAAATAAGGGTCTGCATTACTCAAGCCACTCAAGTCTTCTGATGATAAAGCTTTAGTATTATACTCAATTTGCAAGAAAAAATATTGTTTCATCCCTTTTGCAAACACAATATAAAAGTTACCAGTAAGAAAGCCCTTGACAACTGTCACACTTTCATTTACCATATCGCTGTTTACACCGTTTCCTGAACCTGCTGCTCACCTCCTGTCTGGCCCAGGCATTTGTTCTCTTTCGCAGCAGCTACCTTCAAGCCTGCATTCACTGACAGCGGCGATGCTCAGGGACCAGCATCACGAGCAAACCTGACAGCCAGAGGGTTCCTGAAGGAAGGTTGCGAACACCTGCCAGCCTCTCTGTTTTTCCAAACCAATCAGCTCCTCTATTAAAACACGTTTCTTTTCCCTTACAAATTTCACCTCACCTTTAACATCTATGCATTCATAATCTTATTTTCTTCATTTATACAGCCTTCGGGTCATGGACTTTTTCTTCCTACATGTTTTATAATTTTGCTGCTTAGACAGCAAGCATCAGCCAGCTCCAAGCGATGTTGCACAGGAACAAGTACTGACATACAGAAAAAAAAAACCATTACAAGTAGCATCACTGCAGTTGTTTTCTGGAAAGGGAGATGGTGCGTGTTCCCTCAAGCTTCCTCCCAAGCCAAGGAAAAACAAGTCAAGGGAGCCAGGTACGGAACATTGCTTAGTGTGTGGGATGGGTTACTCCATCCTTCACCTTACGCCTAGAAATCGCCAACATGGAACACGAGTGCGTGATGTGTAAACCTGGTATCTCCACCAGGAAAGTGGAAAGGAAGGAAAGGAAAGGAGGGGAGGGAGGGAAAGGAAGGGAGG
>VZRU01020020.1:81018-118000 GCA_013398155.1 Pedionomus torquatus | reverse complement strand
ACAGGCTCATCCTTCAACCTGTTTGGAGTTGAGTCTCAGATGGAGGAGACTGGAGCCGGAGCGTAAGAGCACGGTGAAGCGCAGCCACCGCCCCACAAAAAAGACAGAAATAAAGGAAAGATTTTGAGGATCAACTTGCAAAAGACACAAAAAATAGCGCTCAGGGTTGTCTTACACCAGGATCCTCCTGCCATCAGTAAGATGTGGTGAGAGGAGCTCAGGGAAGATAAGGCTGTAATGAAAAGACTAAGCCCTCTGCTTTGTTGAAGGCTTGGTACAAAGTAAAAAGCAAATAAATGGAATAATAGGAGACCAGCAAGATCAGAGATTGTTTATCCAGGAGTTACAGAGGGATTTGGGCTGCTGAGAGTGCCGTGTAACCACCTGCTTTGGGGGACCGGGGGTGCCACCTGCAGCAGAAACCTGAATGGCTCCAGGAGGAGCCCCTAAGGTGGATGTGTGTGTTGATGAAATCCATGGGAAAAGACAAAAAGACAAGAGTGAGTGGAACAGGAAAAAATACAATGCAGCAGAGAACCACCGGCACCGTTTTTATGGAGGGACATCATGCCTCAAATCTGTGGGTGTCTTTGGAAAAGCCAAGTGGCCACACCTGGTCAAGGCAAGCTGGGTTGATGAACTTGGATATCTAAAAGGCATTTGGGCAAGAGCTTTCATTAAGGGTTCTTAAAACCCTCAGCAGTCATGAGATAAAGGTTGCAACCTTCATGTGGATGGATACCCAGTGAAAAGATAGGAAAGTAAAGGTAGGAATCAATTACCATCTTCTTCAATGTATTGACATAACAGGTAGGGTTGTACTGGAATTGTATGAAGATCATTACTGTTAAATATAATCAGAAATATTCTGGAAAAGGGGGTGGATAGCAGAGTAGTAAAATCTGTTGTTTGTCCTGAGTTATTCAAATTAGTAAAAATAATTGTCAGGTTGCAGAACAGCCTTTGAATTCCTACAGAGAGCAGTAAAATGATAGATATGTGTTGATGCATGAGGAAAAACAGAGTGCTTAGATGGGATAACAGGCTCTCAACAAATGACTGCTATTTGTGAGCAAGACCTTGGAGTCGCAACAGATGCTCAGTGAAATCTCAGTGCTTTGTGCTTCTGGTGGTCAAAATCACATAAGATTTAGTAACCATTTAGAAACAGATGCCACAGTTCTTACTGTGTGATGGTGATATGCTTGCTGCTTGGATGGGGTCTGCAAACCTAGCAGTGCCCACCTCTCAGAAAGGGTACAGTGAATCTACAAAAAGTATAGAAAAGTATGACAAAGTTTTTCACCTGCATGAAATTCTTCCACATACAAAGCACTACATAAAACAGAAGTGGGAGGACAAGCTGATGAGAGAAGGAGGTTGGGGAAATAATGTCAAAAGCCTAGACAACGTCTTATGAAACTGAATTGAATGGACAGTGATTCCTCAGTGTAATTTCTAATGCAAAACCCGTGGAAAACAAATTAAGCAGCAGTTTTCAACAAAAAAAAAAATAAAAAATTATTCCAATGTAGTCTTAATCCTCATCAGAAATGTCACAGACTCCTAAAAAATTTACAGGGGTTTGCAACAAGATAAGGCAGATTTACGGAAGGGAAGTCCATCAGGGGCTATTAAATATGAATACACTGCTTAATGGCTCAGGAAGCACCTAGAACCATCAGCCTTCTGGAGGCTGTACCAGGGAAATAGCCCAATGCACTTGCCCTTTCCTTGTTGGATGCCGTCAAAGACAGAATGGACTGCTATCCTGACCTGATATAATTTTCATGTTCCTATTTGCAAGTAACATTGCTTTTTGTTTTTGTTTTTTTTTTTTTTTTTTTAAATTTGTGTCAAGCCCTACAGGTCATATCGTATTCCAGAATTCAGTTTGTCTAATATGTGTTTAAAATATCAAAGGGTGCTTGAGACTACACCATTTTATTAACCTGTATATAAAACTCGGTTGTCAGCAGCAGGTAAGCTTGTGGGTGAATAATAAAATAATGACTGCGTGTATTACACTTGCTATGAAGTGGAGATGGTAAGCTCCTGCAGTGAAGTCACAAAAATTACTTTGATTTTCTAGGAGAGTGAGGCAGTTTGCCCTGGGCTGTTCTGAGTGGATACTCAAAATCAGCATCAGAATCAGAATTCCTCAGCTATGGTCTGGATTCTACATATGAATTTCTGTTCTTGAAGAAATCATGTCAATGTTTAGATGTTCAGGTTCCCCACTTGAAAATGTAAATAGCAACAGCCTAGATCCCAATGATTAGATGCAAATTCCAAGGCTGCTGGCATTGTCTCCTTCCCTGCAAGAGGATCAACTCTGCATTTTGTGAGCTGATGGCTAATTGTGATGAGAGCCAAGGACAGAAAGTGGAAGGAGTGGGGCCGAATGGTCACCCCAGTGTGATCATGCCAATTTTCTCTTTATCAGTGACTGTGTAGTAACGGGGCTGGGAGTACTTTCTTAAATTTATTTTTAATAGTTGAGAAAATCACTCACATTTGTCCTCACAGGAGAAGTATAAGCCACAGTTTTATGTGTGATTGGCATAAGTTTTTGAGAGGGCATGTTCTCAGTGACTTTGTGAGACCATGAAATTGCTGATGAGTGTGAATTTTCACAGTGGTTTCACCTGGGGAAGGGACTGCGTGAACAGCTCTTTCTCTGGGCACGAACTGCAGAGGGGTGGCTTAAAGCATCTCACATATGTTTTATTCAAACAGGGTTCTGTGAAGCATTTAATTGCTCAAGACATTGCTCAAATACACCAATATTTTAGTAGTAGTAATGATAATAATTATAGATTAGAATAAGCTAGATATTCGTTGATCCATTTTCTGTCTTGATGTTTGTATTGTAGATATTCTGGTAGGTATTTTTTGTGAATTGACAACTAACCTGTAGATGATCTGAATGTTTTAATGTAATAAAGACATTATGAAAATAAAGGTTAATCAAACCAGTCGCTATGCTAAAGAATCAATAATATAGGGGTGGAATGTAAGTCAATAAAGCAGGTGAAGTGGGTGTTTTGAGGGCAACATGTTTTGTTTAATAGTCCACCTTCTCAGCTCATCACATGCATAGCCAGTGTGTACTCAGCTGTGGTGTTGGGCAGTCATTCCTTTCATCTCCATAATTGATTTTTAGATATGGGTTTTCATCACTTACGTCCTCATAAAAGGGGGAAGAAAAAAATCTCCTTAACCCCTTAAAATCATCAGTTCTCCAATTTCTGAACTTATTTCTTAAACTAAATTTCTATGTATAATGCAGGAATCAAAGATTTTGAGTGTTTGCAACACTCAAAGATTTCTTCCAAAACTCATTGACATTCAGTCTGGAGAATGTATTTTCAGCAGATCAAAAATCGTTCCCAATTTCTGTTTGTATAATTTATGAGTTTAGTAGTAAAGTGGAAGAGTATATATAAATACTTACATATGTATCAATAAGACATAGCTAATGATTGATCAATTTCAGTTAATTGTAAATATGAAAATGAATAATCATTAATATTCACCAAATTATATAAATGCGTTTACTCTCCAACTCCTTGTTTCTTCTGTTCACTGGTGCTTTGAACACAATGGAGAGGCGTTTCTGGCCTGTGTGACTCATCTTCGATGGATTCGCAGAAAAAAATGTATTAAATTAAAGATGATAGAGGGAAAGGTGATGCCATAAGAGTAGCCGATAGTCAAGTTAAAAAGAAAAAATTGCAGTGATTATTTTACATCTAAACTATTACTTTTCATGTTACTGAAGCATACTATTCTTGGAGACAGTTTACTAAAGATAGAGTTACAATAACAATAAATAGGATCTATTCCAGGGCACTGATATGACTATCTTTGAAGAAGTCTGTATGTTTGCATTTTTGCTAACATTTTTAATTACCTGGGAGAAAAAAGGGGTTTCTCTGCATCTTTATGTCCAGATACCATTATCTGTCCTATTCTGTGAACACACATTGCACTAGTAGAGGCATTTGACTGCATTGGGAAGCCAAACAATAAATAGCTTGCAACATTTGGATCCTGAAGAGATTTTCAGTAGAACTATTCACTCCCTCAAAATTAAATCTCTCAAAACTCTGTATAACCAAGATCTTAAAATTAAGAATTTTAAAATATGCATGGTTTATATAAATATTTAAATTGCTTATGGAAGTAGATTTCACACTAAGCAGTCCAGCTATTGTGTGCATACCCATTTTGTCGGCAGAGAATTTTCAGAATTATGTAAAATAAGTTCTTTGTGGTTTTCAGATTCCTTTTTTTAAATTATAGAGCAGTTGGAAGTTCATATATTTTAAAGTAATGAGTTAGAAGTGATGTCCTAGAGACAGTGAACTGTTTCAAAAAATAATTGCATCATCAGTTCCTAAAACAACTGAAACAGAGATTGCAAATGAATGAACTTCTTCTAAGGACTAAGCTGGTTTTACAGGTAGCTAATGTCAGAAAGGGAAACCTTAAGTAGGAAAAAGTTTCTATTCCATATCTCTGTGTAAAAAAAAAAAAAAAAAAAGTCATGACATAGTGTGGCCATTGTGCCCCTGCGTGTGGGCACATGTGAACTTTGTGGTACACGTTTGAGTATGTTCATGTCAGGAATGGCAGTAATAATATTTTAGTATGTGTTCCTGTATTATAAAAGAGCTAACTGAAGGCATTTGGAAATGGAAGTTATTTGGAGGTTGTATATTTTTATATCTCACATATATAGTATTGCTCTCATGTGATTCTTTTTTTAAATGAATAAAATCAGAGCACAGCAAACACAGAACTTTGAGCATGTGAATTGTCTCACATAGAGCAGTGGTCCCAGAACTTCTGAGCATGCATAGCCTTTGCTTATACAAATAGCCCCCTTGAAAGCAGTGAGCTTAAAGTGGCTCACATGCATAAAAATTTTGATAGATCAGGGTGGAACAGAGCAAATACATTTAAGGGCCATTTTAACTCAGGCGTACAACAAAAAAAATACAGAATTTGTGTCATGAAAGCTTGGGGTACTGCTTTGTAAGGTCAGATCTTACTAAGTATTTCTCATGGCGTACCTGGCTATGAGTTTACTGCTACATAAAACAGGACCAGTGAGTGTCCCTCAGTGCTGGACCACTGATTGTCCAGACTGGTTAAGTGTTAACCTCGTTCGAGCCAGTGAACGCTCTTGTGAACAATCCTGGGTGCAGTTCAGGGTAAGGGCTTGCACCAGAAGCCATGCTCAGTGGGCAGGGTGGACAAGACTCCACCAAATGAGGTGCTGTGCACCTCATGTGGTCTTCCAAAGCTGTCCTAGCTGTCTTTGCACTCTCAACCATTACGTACTCCCACGCTGCATACAACCTAGGCTTCATGAAATGGAGAAATCACAGTGGAGGGCTGCAGTACAGTTTTTGTATTTTTCAGACACTTATAAATGAAAAAAGAGCCCTACACAATATAAAAGTTATTCCTAATGGCCGCAGTGGTGGCACCCAGGTCCAAAAGAAGACTTGAGCCAAGTACATAGGATTGTACATGTGGCCAAACTGTGGCCCCTTCTCTAGTTAAGAGTCCCTGGTGCTGTTTCATTTAACTGCAGGAGCATGGCTTCTGAGAAGACCCAAGTATGAAAGTTTTATATAGCCAGGTACCAGGAAGGCCTTGAGAAACATTGGTGTTGAAACAAACAAGCCTGGAATATTTTTGCTGGCAACAAATGAGAGGCACAATGGCATTTACACAGGTTTGAGAATTTAGTTGGTAGTATCTCCAAGCACCATATAAATCTGCAGGAGAGAGGTGCTTCTGGCCAGGACCCTGGAGGCCATCTGCTGCGTACTTGTTTAGTGATGTAAATAACACAATAATTGCTATGACCTATATATTTAAGGCTATTTTCATCGTCCAGTTTAAATACTTAATCCAAAAAAAGCACAATTAATGTCCAATCAAAATATAAAATAGCCTTTACATGTCAACAGTTACATGATAGCAAATCCTGTCGAGGAACAGATGGTAGTGTCTTTGTTAATCTTGCCCCACAGATGAGTGGAAATTAGTTTTCAGGCAGCAGAGACAGAAAAAAAAAAGCACATATACATGGAAAGTAACATAGAGAATTAGCTGGACCTGCATAAATACATGAAAAAAAGTTCCTGGTAAAACTTCCTGAAGAGACATTTGGTTCTTGAAAGTACCCACCAGTGTAAAATGTATTTGTAGTTAGCTGTTAATGCAGCTGTGTGTACTGGAACAACTCACACAGCAACTGCCTCATATTTAATAGCTGCAAACTGTAATATGAAATAAAACATTGAGTTTCATGAAAGTAAATTCCATTTATAAGCACATTCAAGAAACAGTCAAATAATTTGTTGGTTTTTTTCCCTTGCCTTCCCCTGTTGCTATCTAAAACTGACCATGAGAACTGTAAGTTGTAAATCGCAGGTAGGGTTTAGCTGCGAGTCTTCATCAGAGATTTTTCTGATGTTTCAGAGGGTGCAGGTTTCACCTCAGGTGTAGAATTTAGTCTGTTGCAAAAAGTCTGCTCTAGCTCTAACCATTGCATAAGGCCCATGAATCACTTTTCTGCTTAGCCTTTTCAGAACAGTGAATTTTACTCTGAACTGTTATTTATGATTACCTGTGCGTGGTCTCCTGCTAAGTCATAGACCCATATGCAGAGTAAGAGGGAGACAGTGAAATCTAAACCACTAGGAAGTGGTGAGCTTTCCAAACACCTTTCTACACTTTTTCATTCTTGTTATTGATGTGACCAACTACTTTTCCCTTGAGGACATTATGCAGTAAAGACCTGCTGTGGTAATGTTTTGGTTTTAGTCCCTCAGCAGATAGTAAATTAAAGTTCTTTCTGCTTCGGCCATTTTAAATAAGTGAAGTTGTTCTTTTTTACAAGAACTTTTGCTCAAGTTTAGCTAGGTTAAATCCCCTAAAAAGATGTATATGTGGTGTCTGCATCTTTGATAAAAATGCAAAATTCTTCATATTCTAAAAGTGGATTCTGTTGGTGATAAACAATCCAATACTTTGACCACTGCCTTTTAATTTAGTGGAGTCTTACAATCCTCTTTCTCCCTTCCCTGTCACTATTATATTAGTGCAGAACTTCATAAGGCAGAGTTGATTACTTTCATTTTCTATTTCCTTGTGTAATTTTGGAAAGAGATGTAGTTCCAAATAAACATGAAGTTTGGACATCAAAACAAAGAGAGGTCAACCTGTCTGCTCATGAGTCTTGCGCAAGTACCTCAACAAAAACAGGTAGGTAGATATAATTTTACTTTTGAAGTAAGTGTGGGGAAGACAAAACAAAATGTTTCTTTTTCACCTTTTTCATCTGCGCTTTTATACTACACTTACAGATTCACAGACTCATTGGATGGATGGTGTTGGAAGGGATCTCTGAAGGCAGTCCAGACCAACCTCCCTGCTGAAAGCAGGATCAGCTGTAGCAGGTTGCTCAGCGCTTTGTGACCAGCTGGGTTTTGAATTTCACCAAGAATGGAGACTCAACAAGGTTTCTGGGCAACCTCTTCCAGTGTTTGACCAGTTTCATAGTAAAAAAGTGAGTTTGTTTCTCTCTAATTGAATTTCCTTTATTTCTGCTTATGCCTGTTTCCACTTGTGACATCACTGGGAAGAATCTGTCTCCATCTTCCTCACTCCCCACATCAGATCCCCACACCTGTGGATAAGATTCCACTGAGATTTCTCTTCTCCATGCTGAACAGTCCAGGTCTCTCAGCCTTCCATGTAGGCCAGATCCTTCTATTGCTCAGTCTTTGTGGCCCTTTGCTAGACTTGCCTAAGTCCATTCTCTCTTGCACTGGGGAGCCCATCACTGGACAGAGCATTCCAAATGTGGCCTCGCTACTGCTGGGTAGAAGAGAAGGATCACCACTCTCAGTCAGCTGGTAATACTTTTCCTAACACAACCCAGGATAGTGTTGGCCTTCTTTTCTACAAGGACTCATTGCTGACTTACAGTCAGCTTGTTCCCCACCAGGAGGCAAAGCTGCTTTCCAGCTACTTGGTCCTCAGCCTGTACGAGTGTGTGGGGTTATTCCTTTTCCTGGTGCAGGACTTCATACTTGCTTTTGTGGAACTGCATGAGGTTCCTCTATGCCCGTCTCTGCATCCATCAAGGTTTCTCTGAATGGGAGCACGTCTAGTCCTCCCAGTTTTGCTGAGGGTGTGGTCTGCCCTGTCATCCAGGTCGTGAATGCAGAGGTTAAACGGTACTGGTCCCAGTATCGACTCCTGGGTTCACCATTAGTGACTGGCCATCAACTGAACTTCATGCCAGTGATCACAGCCCTTTGAACCCGGTTCAGCCAGCTTTCAGTCCACAGCCAATTTATCTAGCCAGTTCTTCTTCAATTTGTCTATGTGGTTGTTACAGGAGACAGTATCAAAAGCTTTACAGAAGTCACTTTGACAAGTGAGCCTGAGGAAGATTCCTGCTACGATGTTTCTTTTGTTATCTCCCCTCTGATCCCTGTCTGTAATCTCTCATCTGATTCTATCCTTTCTAAAGCAAAGTTCCTTGCATTTGAACCTCCTTTTGCAGAGATCATGAAGTTGTTCTCCTTAACTTCCCAGCCTTTTCTTCAGAATGAAGCTTGTCTTTTGGCTAGTTCTAGCACTTGGTGGTTTTGGTGGGTTGACCCAAGCTGGACACTAAGTGCCCACCAAAGCTACTCTATCACTCCCACTCCTCAGCAGGACAAGGAAGAGAACACATATAAAAAGGCTCATGGGTCAAGATATGGACACGGAGCTCATTCACCAAATTACAGTCATGGGCAAAACAGAGTCGACCTGGCGAAATTAGTTTCACTTATTACCAATCAAATCAGAGTAGGATAATGAGAAATAAAACCAAATCTTAAAACACATTCCCCCCGTCTTCCCCCTGTTCTTCCTGGGCTCAACTTCACTCCTGATTTTTTCTGCCTCGTCCCCAATGGGGCAGTAGAATGGGAAATGGGGGTTGTTGTCAGTTCATCACACATTTCTGCCAGTCCTTCCTCCTTGCGAGGAGGACTCATCATACCCTTCCCCTGCTCCAGTGTGGAGTTCGTCCCACAGGAGACAGTCCTTCACGAACTTCTCCAATGAGTCCTTCCACAGGCTGCAGTTCTTCACACCCCCCCCGTGGGGTCACAAGCCCTATCAGCAAACTTGCTCCTCTGTGAGCTCCTCTCTCCACAGGTCCTGCCAGGAGCCTGCTCCGGTGTGGGCTTCCCACAGGGTCACATCTTATTTCAGGCATCTGCCTGCTCCAGCATGGGGTCCTCCATGGGCTACAGGTGGATATCTGTTCCCCTAATAACCTCCATGAGCTGCAGGGGGACAGCCTGCCTCACCATAGCCTTCCCCATGGGCTGTAGGGGAATCCTTGCTCCAGTGCCTGGAGCATCTTCTCTCACTTCTTCTTCACTGACCTTGGTGTAGAAAGTTCTTTCTCTCACATATTCTCACTCCTCTATCTGGCTGCAATTGCTGAAGTTGTGCAATTTTCCCCCCTTCTTAAAAATGTTATCCCAAAGGTACTGTCACCATCTCTGATAGGCTTAGTCTTGGCCAGTGGCAGGTCCATCTTGGATCCAGCTGGCATTAACTGTATTGGACATGGGGGAAACTTCTATCAGCTTCTCACAGAAGCCACCCCTGTAGCCCCTTCACTACCAAAACCTTGCCATGCCATATCAACATTTGTTGATATTTTGCCACAGTTTCTGGCAGTTTCTTAATATGCAGTGAATGCATCAGATTTCCTTAACAGTTTGCCCTAAAGCAGCTAGAGTGAATCACCTGTTGTTATTCCCAGGTAAATTCTTCTACCTTTTCCTTGTACCTGTTTCTGACTTCACAGGACATCTTTTTCCCCTGTACAGAAGAAGGGAAGCTCATTCTGGCTTATTTATATTTTTTGTCATGTAGCAATAGTGGAGAAGCTTTCCCTGTCTGCCTCCCTCCAGGATGCTACGTGGGCACTGACTTTCCAGAGCGGTTCTATCTTTCTTTCTGTAGCATTACTCTGCTTTTTCCCTGTCAAGCTTCTAAAAGATGGCAGACTTTTAGCTCACAGAAAGACACATCTCTTCAGTTTCTACTGGTTTTATCATTTGGGTCCAGAGCAGGTGCATTTACTCCATAATCTGGGGAAAGGGAGGATGAGGGCAGGGTTGTGATCTTTCTTTGCATGTTGCTCAGGGATACTTACCTATTTAAAAATACAAAAAAAATAATAGCAATGATACAAATTTTACTGTGGCTCACTGGCCTATGGCTGTCAATAAACTCCTGCTAAGTTACAAGGTATATTGAGATAATAAAATGAGACAATTTTGGTTCAGTGATATTCTGTAATGTTCTGCAGTTATTTTCCATCATAGTCTAGTGGAGGTTCTTTAGGGGTTTATTTGCTATTTTCAAGACAATGATTTTTTGATGTAGCACAGGGCCGAGGTTAGCCCATTACCACAGCTACTGAGCTCTCAGCTGTTTTGCTGTTGTGGCAGTTATGCTGTTTATTCTGTTTGTAAAGTCATTGGAAACTGGAATCACCCGTCATCTAGTGCTGTCTGAGATGTTGTGTGTCTAAGACATCTGCAGGAGTCTGGCACAGGTGAGACAGGACCTATCAGGCACTTTCTGGTCTGGCAGCTGGTGTCCGACCGTCTCAGGACACAATGATGTACACTAGGAGATCATGTCTAGCACTTCCATGTGCATTTATGCAACTGGATCCTGTTCTGGCAGTCAGCCAGATTCAGTGGATTCCAGTGAGCAGCACCATGTTATCAATTGAATTAAAAAAGCTTCTAGAATTAACGATGTTTCCCAATCAGCCAATAAGTTCACCAAGTTACCATGGCTGAAAGAGGGCACAAGAGACATATATGCATGCCTCCTCTGACACCTGCATATGCAAAATGTCATTGCGTATACATCGGTGTAGGATTTTGGGGAAGACATTTTTACAGTCTTTGATAAAATTATATAAGACATGGGACAGAAATTGAAAAGATTGCATATTTAATTGAGAATACAATTCCATTTACAAGCGAGGAAGTACATATGCCAGATTGGACTTTACACAAGAAGCAGCTTTTTCTTACATTTGATGTATTGTAGAAGTTCTTAAAAGCCTCTGTTACAAGAGTGACATTCCTGCTCTTTGGAAGTGTTTGGAAGTGTTAACTAGCCCCAGCATCAATGTGCGTTAAAGCTGCCCTTGTTATGCCTGAAGTGGAGCTGGGGGCATTGTAGTAGTGTAAGTGCCGAACTTTCTCTGCTAATTCCTGGGCGGGAGCCCTGTAATCCTCTGGGAAGCTGTTTTGACAGTCCGTTTCATTGCTGAAAGCTGTGCTGAAAGGAATTTCCTGCCTTAGGTTTCAGAGGCCTTATTGGAATCGCCTGCCTTACTGGGTAGACTGACTCTTCGGCAGACAGGCAGGAGGTGGCTACGGTAGGGCCAGGCTTGCTCCATAAAACTTGGCCTCGCTGCAGCTTCCAAGAAAAAGAATGGAAATTGGTCACTTCTTTCTTCAGACTCAAAAGTCAGCAGTTTGAGATCCCATAGCCTTGCTACGCATTTTTCAACCTTCTCCCCTTCCTTTGTATTTCTCTTGTGCCATCTGTATGATTTAAATAAAACAAGTGTGTTCAAGAATTTGCTATCAGCTTTTTCTAGGTCATATTTCTGAAGACCTCACAAGCATCACGCTGCCATTTGCCAAAAAATTAACATAAGATAAAATGAAATTCCAGTATATGGTTGGAAGAAGTCCAAGTGAGTGCAATGTGTAAATAATCAGACTTCCAGCTTCTGCCCTTTACTAAAGGTGTTTCCTTTGTAACAACCAGTTCTTTATTATTTGAATATCTCATGCCATTCTTTTGGCCACCAAATTTCCCCTCCCCCTAACTTCTTACTTTCTCAAATAAAATATAAAAAAGGTTGATGTTTTGCTAAAACATACTGGTTTTAATATTAGATTTTTTTCATACATCTTCATATTAATTAAGCTTGCAGCATCTCTTTTGTGTTTTAAATCTTACATTGCTGAAAATGGCAAAGAAAATTAGAATGGATATGAATTAACACTGCTGAAATTCAAATTCAATTAAACATAAAAATTTAGGATTTTTTTTCTCCTTGAAACTGAGATCATGTGCAGACAACCAAATCTTTAACAACTTCACCTCACTAATCTAGGTATAGTTTTATTTTAAGCACATAACCCTATTACTCATGAATCTTTTATATGTTTATCTTCACAATGTCCCTGTGAATGTAGGAAGTCCTGTTGTCTCTACTTAGAAGACAAGCACATTGGTTGCATTAGGTATTGAAACAACCTTAAAAACTAGCCTGACTAGAAAGTCCAGATCAGTATATACAGCTAACTTTCTGCTTGAGTTTTCAATGATGTATTTAAAATATTTGTGAAAATCAAAATTCTGTAATATTTCCAGGTATAGAACAAAGCCTCTGAATTCATTACCATGGGTTAGTTAATTCTTCCATCCAAAGCAGCATCATATTGTGAAACAATTCTTTTGTTCTAGCATGGAAGGGAATTCTTCAGAATAAAGTTTTGCCTGGTTTGGGGACACGGTGAATCTGGGAAGAAAAGCCTCTCTTTGCAAGCTACCGTGTTCTCTGGGTACTCAACCAGAGCCTTGCTTGGTTGCAACTGATCTCTAATTTCTTTTCTTATTCATACTTGTCTGGCAGATGATGAGCCCTAGAAAATTGTCCAGCTGCAATCTGTGGTTTGTTTGGTTAACCCCTGTGCCACCAGGTGTCAGCAAATGGTATATATGAATCCTCAGCATAGAAAGGACATGGACCTGTTGGAACAGGTCCAGAGGAGGGCCACGAAGATGATCAGAGAGATGGAGCACCTCTCCTATGAAGACAAGCTGAGAGAGCTGGGGCTGTTCAGCCTGGAGAAGAGAAGGGTCTGGGGAGACCCTATTGCAGCCTTCCAGTATCTGAAGGGATCCTACAGAGAGCTGGAGAGGGACTCTTTGTCAGGAAGTGCAGTGACAGGTCAAGGGGTAATGCTTTAAAAAAAAGTAATTGGAAGAGGGAAGATTTAGATTAGATCTTAGGAAGGAATTCTTTCCTTTGAGGGTCGTGAAACACTGAAACAGGTTGCCCAGAGAAGCTGTGGATGCCCCATCCCTGGAGGTGTTTAAGGCCAGGCTGGATGGGGCTTTGAGCAACCTGGTCTAGTGGGAGGTGTCCCTGCCCATGGCAGGGGGGTGGGAAGTTGATGATCTCTAGATCCCTTCCAACTCCAACCATTCTATGATTCTATGATACAGGATTTTGTTATTACTTGCAGATACTGAGTATTACCAAGGTTTGATTAATCACCAGAAGCCTCTGAGTGCTTTTGCTAAAATCCTCACTTTGGATGCTAAGAACAGAAATTAGTGAAATGGGAAGTTTCAGGTGGTTTGGGGGAGTTTTCTGTTTCAGAAGTTGCCTTTTCTTTCACTTCTTTTTAGAAAAAAATAATTAAGGTTTAATAATCTGGATACATTTTTTTTAAAGTGTAGTCTATATTTATATTATTTGTATGAAGTGGCCGCCACCTGCATTTAATTTGTCTTGTGACATGTCTTTCCTGCCTCAATCTAAAATTCTTCAGAACACAGAAGAAATTACTATTTTCTGCTTGGACTTTCCTGGCTAGCTCCAGTTTGATTGTTGTGGGCCTCTTAGAGCCTAAACAGATAGCGTACGCTCAGCACATGGGGTTTTAACTAATTACTAATGTTCCTAGAGCACTTTGAAGAGAAAAAGTGCAGTACATGTGTTAATTATTATTAAGAACCTAGCTTTGAACATCATGTTCTTATATGAAAAATGTTTAGTGAGTCCTCACCAAATTGTAGCATTATAAATGTATTTCATTAAGAGATCATTAAGACATTAAAAAACATCATTATTAATCTATACATGATCTAAGCTTGGCAAACCTCTGTAATCCAGACTCATTACATTAGCACGAGGGCTTTTCCGGCCAAAAAAAGTGCTGAGATTTTGCATGGTAGCGTTTCCATTTATCAACGATATTACAGATGAAATAAAAACTCTGATTTTTGGAAAATCTCCCTTTCTAGTCCCATTACTTTTTCCTGGGCTTGATATAGTGCAGTTGTTGTTTCTGGCATTAATGCCTTTTAGGTTCGGCGTTGCATACATTAGTTGAATTGAGCAGTCTTATACATGAAGTGCAAAAGATCTTCAGCAGGCTCTATCCAGGGGTTTCTTGGATGTGCATCAGTGGATTTTGGGGGAAAAAAAATCCTTCTGGTAAATACGAGTTATATATGTTCTTTGATAATGTGTTCTAGAGAAAATGTTAATTTTTCTAAATTACTAATTGTGATGTGTAGCACAATAAATAGACTGTTGAAAATCGTGGTGATTTTGTTTAAAGTATGTATGATGAAAAAAAAAGATTAAGTGATGAACTTCCAAAAAAATGAAAAATTCTCAAAGAAAACTGCTAAGAAAAATAAAATAAAAAACCTCCAGTAGGCTGCCTTTTCAGTTTTCCTTCTGGCTTTTATCTGTCATTTAAAGGTGCACAGTTGTTTCTTAGTTTGAGCTTTTGTGCTTTGCAAGCTAAACTGTGGCCAGCAACTGACATGTGAAGAAGAATCCCAGTTTTCTTCTTATTGTGATTAATTACTCTAAAGCACAATAAGTAAAATGAAGTATAACGTGAAAGCAATTTTGCAAATTAAATTTGATGCTTCCAAATGTGACCATGCATTTTCTGAAATAATGTGATGTAGTATAAGAAAGCATTATCAAAATTTTAAAAATAAGTTAAATTAGTCTTAGAGAAAATGTGCCAAGTTAATATAATGACTGAGATGCACAGACCCCTTTTTGCATGTAATTGCACCTATCGTAATGGTGCTGTGCAATCATCATGTCAATATTCTTGCTTATAAACTCTGAAGTATTTCACCAAAATCATCTACCCCTGGCAATGTTTTGCTTTACTGCAAAATTAATTTTATTCAGAAGAACGCAAAAGTATTTTTTGGAGTCCTGTGCTTACAGACTTTCACATATTAGGTCGTTTGATGTCATGAATACTGAAGGACCGAAGTACGTAGGTACGTGGCACTGGATTTTACAAAGCCTGTAACTATCTAGTTCTAGGCATACAGTAAAAATCTAGGGCCTTCCTTTAAGCTTTTTTGGAATAGATTTCGGGTCAACATGCTTGACTTGGAAAATATTTACTTTCCAGTTATGAAAATTTATGCTTAATATTAGATGTCAAGTCAAAACTCCTGTTGGAGTTTTTACTGGAGTATTTAGATTCAGATTCAGATCAAAGCATCTATATTGAGATGTCTACAATATAGTTACCTATGTATGACCTAGGTAAGTAAACAGAATATATGGACTTGAAGCTGTTGTCCTCTTTTTTAAGTGTCTACTGCCACTTGAGATGCCCTTGGGCTTTTGAGACAACCGCTTCTTACTGGCAGATGTGATACCGGGTCTGTGGGAGTTCCTTGGCCTTCTGGGCAGGTGGCTGGAGTCAGGTGGAATACCTTGGGCATCCTAAATGGAGCTTGTGTATAAGGAACTGACCTAAGTATCTACTGTAAGGTGAGACTACTCCAGGCTGCAGTGACTGTATTGAGTAGATCTCCACTGAGTCTAACAGAAGCTTAAACATCTAGCTCACTTGTAGGTACTTTATATGGTAGACATCTGAATTCAGATGTCTGGATCTGAATCCCATTGTTTGGACTCCAAGTTGCCTACAGATGTGTACACTCCTACTATTTGAGATGCTTTACAATGTCTGAGATGCCTGTATTAGACTGGCAGGTGAGACCTAGGGTGTAGGGAATAAAGGTGCTTTATTCAAGCAGCATCTGCACAGTAAATCCTGCTTTATCTAAAATGACATGAGCACCTTATGTGTGTGCAGCTAAATCTGGCTCCTTGTATTTATAATAAAAGTGCATGTTTTTGTCATCAAAGCACTTCCAGTTTCCAGACAAGGGCATGGAGTATTCTCTCAAAACGTGAGCATAGCATGAAAGGTTACTTCTAAGTAAGTGGTTAAGCCTTGCATAGAGAGAAAAGTATTTGAGGTCCTCAGGAGAGCATGTCATGATGATACTGTTTAGACTGAGACAGTTATATTGGAACCTGTGAAATTTCACTGGTTCTCTAACAGAATAACAGTCCTATCAACCACAGAATTCGATAACTGCACTATAGTTTTGCAATGTAAAAAAAAATCCACTAGAGGCTCTAGTGGTCCCAGCCAAATGAGTTTAGTCCTATTTTCAAAAGTGACATAGCAATTTTAGGTTAAGGTTTTTGTCATTGTTATACACTGCCCTATTAGAGATTCTTGAGTTTTTTTCAAATAAGCTGGCAGGCCTGAACAGCACAGCACTTTTGAAAACCGATACCCTTGGTCGTGTGACTTTAGCCAGATGCATTTTGACAAATACGCTTGAGTAAGGAAAAGTTAACAACTGAAAAAGAGAAGTATTTTCTGTAAAATGTTATGCTACAAGAAGATTAGTGATACCTACAAAATCAAAATGAGAAAATGAATTATTCTTTTTATTTTACTTTCCTTTTTGTAAAGAATATTAAGCATGTGATGCGATTATGATCAAAAATATCCTTTATTTTTATTATAAGCTACCTTATGATGCAATGTTAACTTTTGGTACTAGTTTTGAGGAGCTTTGTACAGAAGAAACCTGATCAGAGTAAATAAGTTGAATATATAAGACCAGTTATGGCTGCACTTTTTGGTTTTCACAAACTGACTGTCTGATTTATTCCAATCAGATCAGTTGAGGCATAGCTCAGTGTTATACCAGGCACTCTCAGGTTGAGTATCAGATAGCAGAATAATATACTGCAGATTACATTAATCTTACTTGTTTTCTTTTCCTTTCTGCCCATTCTTTTCCATTTTTTGTGGTTTTGATTCTATATTTGTTTTCACTGTTCCATAACAAAGATTATCTTCACAGGGCACAAACTATAATTGTATATACACATATTTCCTATATCATTTACTTATGACTGGTGTTTGAACTCTTAGGTTTTTTGCTGCATTATATACATTCAGTAAAGAATAATTTAAAACCCCCTTAACTGATTTATAAGCTTTTATGCTTATCACTCACGACAGATCTCAAGAGCACTTTGTTATGGTATTAAACATCTAGTCATGGTGAAATTAAGACTTCCTTAGTCAGCACTCACTTAGATTTTAAGCCACTATGTGCCAACCAACAGAGCAGCAGCAATGTCCTTTGTATAGAAGTTTCACAGTTTTATATTTGTTAGGAAATTTGTTTGGAAAATTGGAAATTTGTTGGAAAGTTGTCTTGTAGTCAAAGGAAGTTTGCTAACCACCAAGTTGTCTGGCAGCTGACGAGAGAAGGAAAAAGATGGTTCATACCTTACCTCTGTTGGTGAAGCTAAAACATTGTATACCTGTAAATGAGGAAGTTGTGGTGTCGGGTAGGAGAAGAAGCATGAGGAAGCCCAGCTTTGCAGGTTACTCATTATTCACAGCTAAGGAATATAGAAACTGGTTTTATATTATCCAGTGACTGCCTACCATAAACTTACAAACAATCCTCAGGTCAGCATCTACCATCCCAGCAGAATACTCTTTGCTGTTGGGTTTCCTATCAATCTTTATTGTTGAGTGGTTTCAACTTGTAAGATGACCAGATGTTCTACTGCTGTAGTTTTTGTAAGACAGCTGTCCTCATCCTGGTTGGGTGGACTTCAAAGTAAGCAATGGAGAGCCAAGTTTCTTAGAGTCACCAACTCACAGCAAGGATGAGGTTGTCAGGGATCTGTGGAGATTGCTTAGTCCAACTCACCTGCTCAAAGTAAGTCAATTAAATCCATTTGCACAGGGCTTTGTGTCCAGTTGAATTCTGAACATCTGCAAGGATGGAAATGCTGCAAGTTTTCTGGACAACCTGTTCCAGTGTTTGATTGACTCCATAGTTGATCATTTTTTGAAATGGAATTTCTTGTGTTTCAGTGCTTCTCATATTGTCACTGGGTGACAATGGGAAGAGATTCTAAGACATTAGATACTAAGCTTAGTAAAAGTTATTGTAGTTCTGCTCAAATAAAAGCAATCTTTTCAAAAAGGCACAACCAAAAGCTTGAGAAAAATCTTGAACAAAGTCTTAGGAAAAGTCATACCTTGTCCCAAAAGTGAGTAAGAAACTATTAAGAATCTAGAGCGTAAAATGTTACTGAGGCTACCATACTATTGATAGACTTCAGTGTTTTAATCTGTATGCTCTAATGTCAACCCGTGCAAGGAAGCTGGACTGTTATAATGGTTTATAAAGAGAAGTGATATCTATCAGTTTTATATGACCAAAGTCACATTGTGTTTTGTATCCAGAAGCCGCTACCTTCAGTTCCTTCCAGAGACAAAAATAAACTTGAGGATTCAGAAAAAAAAAAAGGATTGAATGAATTTTCCCTTGACTAAATGGACTCTCCAAGGTAAAAAAATATTCATGAGCACAGAATAAATACATGGACATTCCCAATAAAATCCACTGACACAAAGCTGAGAAGTATCCCCAAGACAGGGAGAATCAGAATATCATACAAGAAAGAAAACGTTCAACTTGCTTGAAACACTATGAGGTCTTGAGTCAGATGTGTTAAAGAAAAATCAGCACAATCTGGTACACAGTCATGGTAATAACAGAAGATGATGAATTACAGAAGTATCTAAATAGATTGTTTGGAAATGGGCATAACTGTTATGTCTGGCTGTGTCAAGGGAGTGACTGCCAGAGAGGAAAAAGAGCTAATTAAAGTAAAGAATAGCGTAAGGAGAAATGGCTGTAAAGAAACCATGACTAACTCATGTTGAGCGTTGGAAAGAGACCCATGGCCTTCGTGAGAGTCAAGAATAGAGAGCAGCCTGCAAGATTTCAGGAAGTTGTGGGACACAAACTCACCCCTCTGCTACAGATTTTAAAACGTTTGTGGAGGGAATATATGATATTCAACCTCTGTCAACAAGTGACTGGATGGGGTTATTCGGGGTGTTCTGGTCTTGAAGCCTCAAAAGGTGACCTCATGACATGAAACTTGAACTTGAAAGCGCTCTTCTGGTAAGAAACAGCAAATTAATTTCTAGATGAGAAATTACTAATAAACACAAATAATCCTGAATTCAGATAGATAATTAGAAAAGACTTACAAAATGCAGAGAGACTTTATTGCTGTCATCTCTTGTATCAGTTCAGGACTCTATAGACTTTGATCCTGAGAGAGAATAAGGGTGTAGAGGTAATATTTTTGCTGCAAAAAATTATAGTCAGTGAGGATTAGAGCCAGGCAAGATTTTTCAGATTAATAGATTTGTGCTAAATGCAGTGTTGAGCTCTTTGAAAATACTCAATAATAAGTTTTTCATGTGGAAAGATCGTTATGGTTCCTGATTTAATTACATTTAATTTAAAACTAAAAGCAGAAAAATCCCATTAAAAACTCAAATAAATCTATTATTATGCAGCAAATATAAAGCCTAAATTTTATTTATGACATGATATTGTTAATTCTCCTCTCATGGTGTCATCTAAAAGCGTAATAGTCGTGTTCTGTCTCCTATTATCTAGGTCATTAATGAAAGTATACAAAGTGGTGTGCTACTCGTGCTTAAAATTGATTGAGCACATAAATGTTTGCAAGACAGATTCCTTTGTGGTGCATCAGTCTCAGAGGTTTTGGCAATTTTATGCTTTTTTAAGCAGTTGAAGCTTTTGTTGTTTTTTTGGTGGGTTTTTTGTTTTTTAGTTCGTGGTGGGGTTTTTTGGAATTTTTTTTTTTTTTTTAAATAAAGCCATAAATTGCAAAATAGGCTTTTTAAATATTTCTGATATTCTCTTGTTCTGAGCCATTTGAAAGACTATATAAATCTTATCTGCAAAGTTTGGAATTTCCCATTAATAATAATGAAGAAAGAGAAAAGAACAATAAATTGTTCAAGAAGAGCCTGGAATTTTTCACTGCAAGTTATCCAATAGAGTAAAGAACTGAACAAAGATATAAACATCAAACAAATGAAATTTTGATTGTCATTTATGAGGAGAAAACATCTGTAGTGGATATAACAAGCAATCTTGAATCTTAATATTCAGACTTTAATGAGTAAACAGATATTTCACCATCTTGTAAAACAATAGTATTATGAGCTCAATCTGGTTAGAACTACTCTGGTGCTTAAAGACAGGCTTAAGTGTTTTTCTGGATCAGGCCAGAATGGTCAGCACCCTGCCAGATTAATTCTTGGAAGAGTTTACAAGAAATAGTGAGAAAACTTCTTGTGCATCGCAAGAAATCCAAAACAGTGACCAAACTTAATCTGCATTGACAACAGGGTAAGCCAAGTTCTTGAAGAGAATGATCTTCTTTTTAAATAAGTACAGAGCAGAGCATCAAAGAAAAGATGATTTTAAAATATTTTTTATTTTATTTTATTTTATTTTTAACGGCAAAAGTTTTGTCCCCTGCTACGCTTGAATGGATTCCAAGCCAAGAGGGTTCCAAAACTTTTTTGCATAAAATACCAGGCTTGAAAACCCACTTCCATTTGCACAAGTGGGCGAGTGAACTCACTTGTGGTTGGGTCTGTGGGAATTGCTAATGTAAAGAAAATCACCACTTTCTCTTGTAAAACAGTGTGAAAAGCGGGGAGTGTGCCTAGCTATATGGAAACTGCTCAAAACCAGAAGAACTTTGAAATAGCTTGCCTGACTTGCTGGCTTGATAATTCATTTTCATCAGAAGGAAGAATTTGCATGTGCTATTCATATTGCAATGTTGTCAAGAAAATGTTAGGGTTCTTCTACTCTTCTTGTATTATAGCCCCCTTCTTTTCTCCCCACAGAATGGCTGTAATTGCCAGTTCTATATTATTGCATAGTCATGAGATCCTTCACCTTCATGCAACACTTTACCTTCTCCTCCCTTCCCTTCTTGTGGGGTCACCAAAGCTCTTGCAGCATGTGGTTTGTTGGACAATGGGATCCTAATTACATCCCTATTTACTGGTAGCTGGTGACTTTTCTGGAGCCTTCTTCCTTCCACAATTCATCAACCCAGTTAAACTTGAATTAGTCTTTATTATGTATGTATTAATCCTAATTTCTCTTTGGTTTGGCTGTAGTGGATCTGCTTGAGATGGAGTTAATTTTCATCACAGCAGCCTGTGTGGTGCTGTGCTTTGGTTTGTGGCCGAAACAGTGCTGGTAGCACACCAGTGTTTGTCTCTTGCTGAACATTGCTTGTTCAACATGGAGCATTCCCCCCTTGCCCCTCCCCTTTCGGTACCCCCAGTGAACAGGCTGGAAGAGGGGAAGAGGTTGGCAGGAGTGGGACACAGCTGGGACAGCTGACCACCACTCACCACAGGGATACTCCGTCCCATATGACATTGTGCTCAGCAATAAAAGCTGGGGGGAAGAAGGAGGAAGGGAAGATGCTCAAAGCCAAAGGCATTTCTCTTCCCAATTAACCCTTGCATGTGCAGAGACCCTGCTTCCAGGACAGGGCTGGACATCTGCTGACCAATGGTAAGCCATGAAGTAATTCCCTATTTTGCTTTGCCTTTACGTGGAACTTTTGCTTTCCCTGTTAAATTGTTATAACCTCAGTCCACAAGTTTTCTCACCTTCCTTCTACTTTCTCCCTGTGCCATGGGAGAGGGGAGCAAGGGAGTGGATGGGTGGGTGTTTGGCTACTGGCCAGGGAAAACCCACCGCATTGGCTAATTAAGTACTCAAATTAAGTAGGAATCCTTTCTGTATAATCTTGGAAATCTATCAGTTGGATTGATCCTAAAAATATAATTCACCATAAAGTGCATAAAATCCTAATTGTTTTTTTTTTTTTTTTTTGTTCATTTTCTCCTGGCTTTGTTCTGTAATGTTTAAATTTCTTCTGCGTTTCCAAGTCTGTAGGAGAACGTTATGTTGGCAAAACTGCAGCAATTTTACAGGCTCCAGCCTCAGTCACGTATTTCATGTTTTCAGAGCTCTTTCACTACCTACAGTACATCTGAAGACCTTGTCAGTTTGTATCCAATTTTACACATGTTTTTGCACTCTCCGGGTAGATGTTGGCCTACTTTACAAGAGGAGCTAGATGATTCTTGCCTTTGAAGTCTGGAAGCACTGCTGCAGAGATCAGCTATTAAAGGAAAGGAGGCACAGTTCCTGCTGTATCGGGGTTTCAGTCCTCATTGATCTCTTTAACGTTGCCAGAAAGCAAATAATCCCAGTACCATGGCATCAGTTCAGGGTAGTCTTTAAGGCCAATCCACTCTGACCGCTGCAGGGAGGAAAACTCAGTGAATTGTATTTATCCTGTATTGCCCTGCATTTACTCAGCTCTGAATATTCCTGGACTTACTTGTGAGGTTACGAATGCTGAGGCACTCAGAAAGCCACCCCTATCAAATTCAGAGTGTAAACTTAAATATGTGTCAGTATTTATGCATCCACATGTGAACTGAATATCTGAGATGCTGTGGTACTTTGTGAAGAAGTAGGGAACTGTTCAGTTCACCATGTGTAGGTGCCTGATGCCTGTGGCCTGCAGTACCTGAGATGGCTACCTGGAGCAGCATGTACAACAGACCCATCTGGATGCCAGAAGAGATACTGTAAGACTTATGAAATGACATGGGACTCCTTTGTATTGACAACTGCCATCAAGCCCTACAGCTAAGCATGAAAAATCACACTTTAGTTCCTATGGAAAGAATATTTAGCACAAAAGGAATTGTTATGGCCTGTAGTCCTAAAAAGTTGGCCAAGACTACCCTTCCATTTTACACAAGCTATAGAAAAAAAAGGCAAATAGTAATTACCAGCAGTCGAAAATTACTTAGTTTATATTCTCAGCTTTCCTTAGCTCTGGTGAAATGATCCTGGGGTTTTGGGTTTGGGTTTTGGGGTTTTTTTTTGGTGTTTGGTTTTGTGGTGCTTGGGGCTTTTTAAAGAACATGGCATTTAGTTATATATTAGCATTTTACAATAACTTCTCCCATTACTGTTATATTCATGCAGTCTCTCAGGATTTGGTTTCTTCCGCAAAAATATATCTCTTTTTTTGCAGCAGCAAGTGGGTGGGTTGCCTTAGATTACCTTTTGAATGCTGACTCAATCTGTTTGCTGTTACTCATTATGTGCTTGATAATCACCATGACAGACATAAATATAGTAGGTCTGTATTATCTGGAGCTTACGATATACAAGAACAAGGTTATAGAAACAAGATTATGTGGCTGCTTAGTTTAGTTGGTACGGGTCCACGCAGGTCATCTACAGAAATTCAACAGGATGTTATGTTGGAAAATATGGCATACTGCTTATTATTTACTACTTCTTTAAAGAAAAAACAATAGTGTGATTTTAGAAGACTCATTGTAAAGTTATAAAACGGCTACATTCTCTGACTCCATGAATCTTCATAGTATCTCTTAGCTTCTGCTAATCACATAATCTGGAAGGATTGATAAGCATCTTAAAAACCAAGTTCCATTAAAGCGTGCATCTTTGCAGAGGAACATAATCTTGTTCAATTTAAATCAGTAGTATCCTGAGACCTTGTTTTTTTTTCCTTTTCCACCACTATGGGAAGAGATTAGAAGTTTAGGTACAGAGACAGAACAGCTCTGTGCTGTTTCTAACATCTCTAGAAGCAGCCAAGTGCATAAACAAACTTTTTTGAGTAGGAGCAAGTAGCAATGACTCTTTACTACAGATTCTGCTTTTTAATTTGTAAATATCTACAACGTATGACTTCTTATCTTGTTAAAATGTATTTTGTAAAGATTCTGCTCTGAATCATTGACATTGACTTATCCTAATATATTTAATAACTTGATATTCTTCGGCTTCCTTTGAGGGGACAGAATGCCTACCTGCTTTAGAAAAAAGGGTATAAAGAAGATTTTCATGGCTACTATGGGTTTAATTAAAATATCAGTGCTTGACATAAATGTTACGGAGTTGTCTGAAATAGCAAAATACGAAAAATATTTAAAGAAGCCATAGATCCTTCCAACCAAATGCTAGGGCATCCTGACCGCAGATCTGGAACTACAAGAAACAAGTCATAAACCTCTGAACCTTGGAATTAAGAAATCTGGCACAAAAAGGCAAAACCTATCTGTTCATCCATAGTTAATAGTTGCGCCTTTTCCACAATTGTATATGCAGAAGCAAAACATTTTTTGTTGAATAAACACTGCTTACCTCAAGCAAAAACAACTGATGCTGTTGGAAAAGTGTGAAGGACACTGAGGAATAAAACAATCATCAAGCAGGAGAGAAATGCAGGAAAGAAATATGTAAGAGCCAACCAGATCCCCAGTGCTTTGGTCAGTAGGCTTCATTTCATCTGTCGCCTTATTTCACACTCTCCAGTGTGAGTTTGAGGTACAATGGAAAGCCAAAAAAAAAAGACAAAGAACAAAATGGAAAATAAAAGAAACTAGACAAAAGTTAACGTGAAGGAAAAGAAAACTGAGTAAATAGTGCTATCAGGAAAGGAAGAAAAGTGGGAGTCAGGAGGAAGAAAATTCACATTGAATGGTGCATAAGGGTAAGGAAGATGGTGAGAAGTGGAATCAGCAAAATGAAAAGAGTAAATTAGAGAGTGAGAAAATGGGCAGATTTTATTTTTCTAGGGTGTAAAGAAGAAAAACACCCAATACAAAAATTAGGTAGAGTAACATTAAAAAGGAAATGGAATATCAAAATTCAAAAAAAAGTAGAGAATAATTGAGCAAAAGCACTAGAACCTGCCTGAAGACCTGCAAGTAGGTGGAAATTGAACAGACAAGTGTATCAAATTGCCAAAATATCCAAAGAGGACCCCACTTTCAAAGTCTCGGACTTTTCTGACGATGTCGTCATCCTTGCTCCTACACATGAAGTGTAACTTGTGAAACGAAGTTTCAGATGTACCACCTTGCAATTCTTCCGCCTCATTCATTACCAGAGGTTTTGTCCAAATAATTTCCCTGTGCATTGTCATGCCAGTAAGACAGTCGGGTTCCTGCGAGCTTGCCAGGGGGCTGTCCTTATCAAATTCTCTCTGCCTAATGCAGAGAGGTGCTGAATTGGAGAAGACTAATAAAAAGGCGGAAATATATGCCAGTGCTAAGTACACTGCATGTACTTCTCACCTCACCTCCTAGGAGGCTGACTTAGATCTGAAATACAATGTTGGGGCCTTGTTGGTATTTTATGCCAAAAAAAAAAAAAAAAAAAGGATTAGTAATTAATATCAGGCTGCCCCCGGCAAGTGGTACAACAGATCAGTAGGTACAAAGAGCAAAAATCGGTTGTAGTGTGGAAAGCAATTCCTATAAACAGGAAATTCTGTGGAGAGAAGTATCATTGTGCATAAATTGTTTCTCTTTCTTCTCTAATTGAAAAACATTTTTTATAGAGTGGTTAGGCCTTAGCTGGCTGGGNTATATAAAAATAAAAGTGCTTGCTTTTTGTAATATTTTGTTTTACGTTGATCGCAATGAAATGTTTTGGTGAATTTCTATGCTGTCTTTTATCACGGATTGCAGCCTCCAGCCTATAAACTATGTATGACTGCAACAGATGTTTCTTCTACTGAGGATAATAAGATGTTTTGAAGTCCGCAGAAGCATATTAAAGTAAGAAGAAGTTCAGAAAATGGTATGGAAATGAGAGACATTTTTCCTTAAAGATTTTTAAAAAATAACCTTTGATGCCCTATTTAGGCCTAATAATAAAAAGCTGTAAGATATTCAGGTAGACATAACCGTGTGTAGGAAGGAAACACCTACAACATTCACAATTAGTCCTAGTTAGTGTTATATCTGGGGTTTAGATGCACCATGCCAGATTTTCCTTTGGTGTGACTGTAACTCCTTTGACTTTGATAAAGCTGGACTGACTGTTTTATATCAGGTGAGGATCTGAGTCATGCTGAGAACAAGAAGAGAAGGGACAAAATTTGAAGAACGATTAAAAGGTGTCTGTTTTTTCTCCCATTTAAATTCTGATTGCTTTTCCAAAGCATCACAAAGGCTTTTGTATTTTGTGGTATCTCGTGCTGTATGCAGTGTTATTAAAAGTGCCTGTAATGTAATTCTCCTTTAAGTAGAAAGTATTTTGATTTCGATGTTAGATACATATTTAGGTATATAAGAATTGTGTCATAATATTTCTTTCCATTTTTCCACTGGGACTTAGCCAGAAGATTTGCCATCTTTACTTATTTCTATAACATTTTAGGCTTGGAATGGTGCTTAATTATCTCATGTAAAAATGTTGACATCTGTGAAATGTAGGGGAACCCTCCTCCAAATCCTTGACTCAGGGTTTACAGGATTTAGAGGTGAAACTACACAAAATTCCTGTATTAGTTTTAAGATCTTGAAGAACACAGTGCTCCAAAATATCTCCTGTGAGTTATGTTCTGGGAAAGAGCAGCACATGTAAAGTGACCAGTCGTCCTCCTGAGAGCTGTGGGAAAGCTGTGCTAGAAACAGGAATGAGCATAGAGGAGACTAAGAGGAGATGAAAAGGATTCACTGATCAATTATGTTAAGTAATTCCCCCTATAGCAGAGCTCCTGCCAACAGTCCAAGTGTTTCTACCAGCTAATGGATGTTGGATCAAATCCCGAGTAGGGATGGAATGATGGTGTTATACTGTATGGATGGGATTCATGAGATGTCATATGTGAGATCCCACCCGACTTGACTTACTTTCAGTTGGTGAAAGATTTAGCTTTCCTATAGATTCTGTTTAATACTCATAAGTCTCTTGCAGAAGTTTCAGACACCTAGAATGGCAACTAAGATGTGTTCTAATGCCTGGATCCCACCATAAGACCTTGATTCTATTGCATCCTAACTGATGCTGCAGAAGGCCTGAAGGAGGCTGCAGAATGTTCATCACCATGGGGTCATCTCAGGCACAAAAAGGAATCTAAAATACACTGGACACCTATATGTAGGCAAATAAATCCCAGGAGTCACCATCTAATCCAGCTTTATGAAAGTCTGTTTTCTGTTTATTTTCAGTAAAGAGGAATGGTTCTCTGTCCTATTTTACAGATCTCTATTAGGATGGGCTGAATGGATGTTACTCTCAGAGGACCCTCATCCTTCTAAATGGCAGCAAATACCTGTGCTTCAGTAAAAATGTTCCAGGTGAGTTGAATTGCAGTTTCAGTGCCACTGACTGTACTGCTTAAACTGGAAATTCAGATTAGAGTGGGAATATAGTTGTTTCCTGACTGACCTCCAGCTACTGCTCCAGAAGAGTGCAAATGGTACTTCAGAGCTACCAGCTCTGTGGGTGCATTGGGTACTGTACGCTACGTGTTCAGCGCCTTCACCTGAGGACTTGATGACTAAATTTAAGTGACTGAATCAACTTCCTAATATTCATCAGTATTAGAATTAGATGAGAGTAATCACACCCTAAATTAGTCTAGCCATAATTCTTTAAAAAGAGCAAGTTATTTACATTATAGAAATTTTGGCATTTAAATATGCCCTTCTTGCTTTAATGTACTTACTTCATGAATAATATTTCTATGAGATAATATTTATGGTCTTCAATAACTGAAGTCATTGCTGTTTCTTGGTTACCATGTTCATAACTGTATAAATAGTTATTACAGTAACAATAAATAGTATTACAATGGCTAAATGTAAAAGTGGTCACAGAGTTTAATTTTTGATTGCCATATGTAATCAAATTACAGGTTTTAGTAGAAAGGCATAGAATAGTTTTTAAATACTTAACAGAACAAATAAATCAATGCCTTTATCAAAGACACATCCAGAAGGAAGTCATAATATACAGTCAGAACTGAACTATAATTGTTTGAAATTAAAATATATAAAAAAATTATTTTCATCATATTATTTTAGACTCTTTTTTTGTTATACCCTGGAACAGCATCTCTGAATATTTTTAATAGTAAAACTTCCCAAAAGATGATATGAAAAACTGATCTTGCAGTCACCATGTATGTGACAGAATTTTCTCTTCAAGCGATCAAGTTGAGATCAGCAGCAATGGAATTGAACATAGTAGAACAGAGGCTGGACTTTTTTGTTCTTTTTATTTTTTCAGGAAAAGCATTTTCTTTCTGCAAATGTAGAATTTAAGTGACTGAAACTTACTGAAAATATATTTTTTTGTGAATTGTAGAAATAAGTTTAAAGCGGAAAAAGTTGCCACACTTTTTATCATGTCTTCCAAAGAAAGTACTAGAGTTACTACTAGTCGTAATAGTAGCTGTACTATATGACTACAATTATTTTTTATTATTATAATTATTACATAACCTCAGTATTTTTTGTGTAACATTAAAAGCACCAGTCAAAATTGTGAAAGGAAATGAAGGCTGATTCTTTAGGCTGATTGAATCATTTTTCTTCAAGCATAAGGAATTTTCAACTTTTTGAAAACAGTGGAGCATTCTGAAGAATCTGTATATTTTTTGTTTTTCTGTTGAGCTAAATTAATCCTGTACCCTCAGAATACCAGCACAGACCCCTAGCACTTTCTGAGAATCAGTCTGATATTTGTTTTTTAAATATCTTTGTATGTTGGTGGATAAATGTATCTGACTTAGTATATAAACATATAGCTTGTAAGTTTTCAGAATTTTATACAGATCCAAATCAAACAGAATTAGTTAACTTTCAATTGCAGCAAAATGTTGCTAAACTAAGATGCAGGTGTACTGTCTGGAAAGAGGCCAGAAAAAACACTTGAAAAGTTGTGCAGTGAAATCATAAGAGTTTGCAAATGGTGATGTGTCGTGCTTTTAATTATACAAAGAGGTATGCATGTAAGCAGGCAAAAAGAGGTTTCATCATGGCTGAGTGAAGTTGAGGATAAGCCATCTTGTTTTAAATGTTTTGTACATCACAAATCTCAATCTTTTTGCCTTTGTTTTTCCCCCTAATAACTCAGATTATTACTGACACCCTTTTAACAAGTAACAGTTGCTGTCTTTAGGGTAGAACTTCTCCTGAAGAAGGAAAAGTGCTGTCTGAGGACTACACAGGTATAGGACTCTGAAGAAGTCTGAAAGTTCACTGAATGCATTTGAATAACTCTGTCCCATAAATTTGGCTCGTATAGAAAGACATATGGGTTTAATCCACCACTTCAGTACAACAGTTTTACACTGGTGTAACTTCGTTAGAGTTGCAACAACTAGAGTTGGAATAACAAAGTGGCGAATCAGACCCACATGTGTTTCATATCCCCCGAGAGTTGTATATCACATGCTTCTCAGATCTGATGCCTATAGAGTGGCATGTAATATCTGTGGGACAGGTACTATATCATGGGAGTTCATGTGAGCCAATACATTATCGCATATATTGTACTGGGTAAAATATGTACTCTGCAGGTTCAGCCTCTGAAAGGGGAGGTAAAGTGCTATAAAGTTATGCAAAACCTGCTGTTGGAAAAAGTGGTAAGTGCCTCCAGCTCTGCCTGTGGACGGGGATTTGAAATAAGGAGTCTCAGCACTGGTCCAGTGGTTAAGGATGGTTCACCTCTAGAAGCAGAGCAGTGACTGAACCCTGCAGTGATTTTCAGTGAGTACAGAGAGGGGAGGAACTTTGCTTATGGAAGGCCATTGCCGCTCCTAAAAACTATCTGAATGGGGTTTTGAGGATTTTTTGGTTTGTTTTGTTAAAATCCCAACCAAGCTATGACCCAGCCCAAGCCTGTTTGTGTTACGAGATTTGATGGGGCTGTAGCACAAGGCAACAAGACTTGACTAACAGCTGTAGAAAAACACTGCAGAGTCCTGATCTGTGCACAAGATTCACAGCATATGTGAAATAGTTATTGTGTACAATGGAATGAATTTAATTGTATTTAGCCATGCTGTAATTTGTGAACCAATTGTTGAAACATGCTGCAGGATGTCAAACTCATATTTTTAATAAGCTGGGCAAACTATCAAGTGGTCAATGTTCTTGCGCTTCAGCCTTTTTTGATTAGTTGCCTTGCAGGCGGATTTGGACAGTTATATGGAAACAATACAGGGATGAACAAAGAAGGATCTGGAGTGATAATTTGAGAGAGTAACTGGGAAATTGGTCAAAGGAGAAAAAAGCATGATGTAGATGGTTCACGGCATGTTGCTTTTTATCCTGTTCACTTAAAAACAATGTGCTGTAATTTATGAGTAGACAGACCTAGTTAATCCTTGCTTGGTTTATGTAGATGCTTGGGTGTCCAAAAGCCCTAAATCAGTTTTATAGTATGCATTACATGTACTGCTGACTGGCTGACCTGAATAAAATGAAGTTTACAAACTGGTTTTGATTAACCATGTCTGAATGTAGACATTTAGCCCTTTATTAAATTTAGAAGCTATTGGTTTATATTTTGTTTTATTGCTAATCATCTTTTACATTACTGTCAGAGTTTCCGTATTGTCCAATTAAAAAACAAACATTGCGCACAGATAAATAAAAGCTCTCCAAACTTGTGAGAAGAGTGTAGACTGTGTTTGGAAAGCACCCATACAAGTGAATTGGAAGAATTACTGCCAGGGAGAAAAGACACCTCAGTCTCTTTTCTCTACGGCAGACTGGATGGATGGTCTGTTAGTTTGACCAGTACAGCTCCGCCGGGTTTACTTATGACAACAAAAACTACTGGAAGCACAGCTGCCCTGGCCTTTCATCCTGATAAATGAGGATCTTCCTAGACGTTGCTTATGTGTTCATTGCAGTATTTCTGTTTGGAGGTTTAGAGGATAAGTCATCTAAAGCACCACTGAAGGTAGCCCAAGCTGGGCTCTTATGGCTACTGAACACTTTGACATGAAATAATTAGAGCTAGATACATTGGCTCCATCTCTACTAATAAAATAATTTCTAGCATGGGTCCAGACATTGCCACATGATCATCTGTATTGTTTGTCAGCACACAGTCTTGGGCATGCTTTTCCCTGGTGACAGGAAGCTGTCTTCCAGGTGATGCTTGAACATAGACTGAAGGGTGGCATGTACCAGAGGTGTTTCCCAGAAAATTGTCCAGAGGTACCACTTGGTTTGGGGAGTAAGATGATTCAGCTGTATGGATGAAAGCTGTACCATGTCAGTTGGGCAGGTAATACGTCAGTCTTCATTTTCGTTATTACTGGAATAACACTATTATTAAAATTACATTATTATCCTGAGGTTCGTACTGCCTTGGAGGAGGCCCTAAATGATGTGTTTGCGTATGTCCCTGTCTGGAAGAGAAAACATAGCCTGAATAGCTCTGGTGATTCAGGATGCTCACAAGGGGCTTAGCTACCATCGGAAATCTATTTTTCCCAAATCTGTACTTTAAATATGGCAACTTATTAAGATATTAAGAGTCTCAATGTGTGTTACTAGCAAAAGTACAAACTGTAGATTAAAATCTGTTTCGTGTTGAACCTGTGGGACTGAAATACTCAAAGTAAACTCCAACATTTACTTTGAGTATGTGAAAGGGCTGGGAGGGATCATCTGCTAACATAGACTCACCTTGCCATGTCTTGAGTTGATTTCCAGCTTCTGTTCCAGGGGAAATACCCGAATATTTTCGCAGTAAAAGTAGTCAGAAGCAAAACAAAAAGTGATGTGCTAACAATTAAGGAAACATCCAGCTAGAATTGAGAGGGGAAGATAATAGCACATCACATACACCTTTCATGCAGCATGAGTGAACCAAGTCTCACTGCATGTACCTTCACAGACACTGGTCTGGCTTGATTTCAATTGTGTAGTTGTGGAACAGGACATACTTACATTTGGAGGTAGGTGGTAAAAAGTAATTCATTCTCTGGGTCCTGGATCTTCTGCTCATTGAAATGTATCAGACCTTTGCTGAGTATTGTTTGCAGTTCCCTTGAGACATACATAAGAATGCAGCACTTATTGCCTCCAGCCTTCACTCCTGCTCAGCTGAGATTCAGCTTGATATCTTAAAGTAAGTCTCTGTTAACAAAGCATCCCCTCTAGCTTCTTGACATCCTCAAAATAAATGCTGCATCCCACAAAAGAAACCAAAGCTCCTGGGAGGAGTCTCATACCTCACTGCAGCCTGGGGTCTGCGGGGCTTAAAATGTGATGAGAGTTGGGAACACACTGCTTCACTAGTAAGTCAGGAGGGGATTTCTGTTTCCATACCACTACACCTGTTGAGTGCAAACAGAGCCTATTCCTGCAAACAGGAGAAACACAAATGCTGCAAGAGTAAAAAAAAGTCCTGTTTTCCATCCAACCATCCCATAAAGTAGACTACCTTTACTGTCCATCAACATCCTATCCATCAACCCACTGACCTGACTGGAGGCCATAGGAAAAGCTGAGGTCTCCCATTCCTGCTTCTCTGAGGAACAGTCAAGCAGTTAAGCAATCTGAGCAGAGAAACATGCTGGATAGAAAATGGGCAGGTAGATAATTCTGATTGGGGAGAAAAACCCCATATTCAACAAATTTAGAAATTTTAGGGGAAAAAAGGGGAAAGTTGTTTTTATAGAAGGGTCAAAATGTGGAACTGATGAATGTTTTTACTCTCGTAGAAGCAACTTTTCTCCTGAGAATGTTTCGTGTACCTCTGCCCAGCTGGAATATTTTTTTTACCTTAACATCTTGGCAGAACATCGCTGGGCTCTGTCAAGAAGTTCAATTTTTTGTGTGTAGAGACTTTTTTCCAAAAAAAAATTGAAGATCAAGATTTACTGAGTCAGAATGACATGTGAATTTCAAAACAAATTAATTTTTGATATAATAGATTGCGATAAGAATTTCTTGAGAAGTTCACGGTGTTCATGGCCAGAATAATGTTATATTATTCAATATAATTTTATTATGCAGTATATATGTGCTAAATTTTGAACAATTACTCCTTCTTGTGTGTGATACCTTGTGGATGGTTAACCTGTAGTTGCAGGAAGAGTCTTGATCTGAAGATACTCAGAGGAAAAAAAGATATCATATTGCCATGTAATTTGTTCCAGTGAATATTTATGAAAATGCATACTTTTTTCTCCTTTAAATTTTCTGCCTTAGGCTTGTACTCATATCTCGGTATGTAGGTATGTTGCCATGTAAGAGCCTGTTAAATGTTTCAAGTGTTCCTTTTTGACTTTGGGACTTGGCAACTTTTGAAATATTCACTTTTGAGACATTAACAATGATATCTAATAAAATAAGAGTTGTAAAACTCATAAAAATGTAGTGGGATCATTCTCACAAGTTCAGCCGTAGTTCAGTTACAGAAAATTATTGTCTGCCCAAATTAAAATTCACTTAGTAATTGTCTAATAGAGCAAATCCCTTTTCCCTTTCTGAGAGTACAGGCAGCAGCGGGAAAAAGAGCATCATCTGACAGACTTGATTATCCTGCAGTGGGCCTGAAAGTCATAACAGTGTGTTCCAAAGAGGTGCATATGATGGGGTGATGTCAAAACACCTGGGTGAAGCTCTGTCAGCTCCTTGTCTTCTGTTTGTGCGATTCCTGCGTGGCTGTCAAAGAGGCTGTATAGCGTGTCGCTTTTAATAAAAGCAATGAGTGAAGGGAATGAAGCAATTGCAGAGCCATTCAGTTGAAAGCGGGTCCTTCACAAATGATTGGATAATTAAAAATATGAATGTAGCTAATCCATGTTGACATTTTTATAGCCTTTACATGAAACAACCTTTAAGGGTATGGTGGAGAAGAGAGATAAGATTCTACGGGAGGACCACTGGCAGTTGATCACAGAAAAAGAAGGCATCATATGAAGAAAATGCTGGTTTAAACAGAGCAAGAGAAAATAAACTGGATGCCTAAAAATAAACATCAATGGGAATCTCCTACATGAAAAATCACCGTGAAAGTAGTTGTATACATAATGATGAATCTGTAGCAGCAAACAGTTGAAGTGCAGAGGTGCACACCCTTAGGTGACATGGAGACTGGCAAATAGCGGGCAGAAATGAGGACAGTATTCTGTCTTTTTACCACTCATGTAACTTCTGCACTTAATACAGCCACTTCTGGCGTGCTCTGTCTTTTCCCATGCTCATGTTTTATAAAACTGAAAGATTTAAGAAAGAAAAAGTTCAAGTTGGTTCACAACTTCGAAAATAAAGTGCAAAGGAGTTCAGTGATATATAAACCAAATTAACAGATTTATTAAAACACTTCTGAGTTTATAGAGAACAAAATATTTAATATTCCAGCATTCTTCAGTGTAACAAAGAAAAAGGATAAAAGAATACAATAACACAGAATTTGAAGACCAGAAGAAAGTAGAAGTCTGAAGCTTGATTTTCACCGTGATGCAATTCACAATGAGTGTTGCACATTGAAGACTGTAATGGATTTGACATCATACAAAATAAATAATGGAAGACTTTATAACAGATAAACTTTAGCAGACCGTTGAAAAACTCTGGGGCTTGTTAAACAAGCTCCAGTACTCCATAATGCTTGGTATAAGTTATTTGGCCTGTGCTGTTTAACAGATGAAATCTTAATACTGTGCTTGGGAAGATGATGGACTCTTTGTCTTCTGGTATCGTTCATACTTGCAGGACATTCATAGAATCATAGAATGGTTAGAGTTGGAAGGGACCTTAAAGATTGAGTTCCAACCCCCTTGCCACAGGCAAGGACACCTCCCACTAGACAAGGTTGCTCAAAGCCCCATCCAGCCTGGGCTGGATGAACACATCCATGGATGAACACATCCATGGATGGGGCATCCACAGCTTCTCTGGGCAACCTGTTCCAGTGCCTCACCACCCTCATAGGAAAGAATTTCTTCCTAATATCTAATCTAAATCTCCCTTCTTCCAATTTAAAACCGTTCCCCCCTTGTTCTGTCACTACACTTCCTGACAAAGAGTCCCTCTTGTGCTCTCCTGTAGCTCCCTTCAGATACTGGAAGGCTGCTATAAGGTTTCGCCGGAGCCTTCTCTTCTCCAGGCTGAACAGCCCCAGCTCTCTCAGCCTGTCTTCATAGGAGAGGTACTTCATCTCTCTGATCATCTTCGTTGCCCTCCACTGGACCCGTTTGAACAAGTCCATGTCCTTTCTCTGTTGAGGACTCCAGAGCTAGACACATTAAGACATTTGAAATCAATCAGACAAAGTCCAAAAGAGTATGTACACACAGGTTATTTGTAATCAGTTATAGCATATGAGCTCGTTGGGGACCACTGGGTTAGAACTTCTGAAAATCTTTAGTGGTAGCATCTACAATTCTGTGAAAATATAAGGGACAGGGAAAGGACTCTCAAATTCAGGAGGTTGGTTTTTTTTTGTTTTTTTTTTTTGTCTTTGCTTGATTCCAGCTATATGTTAAACTAGTCCTTGGGAATAATTTAATATATTAAGAGATCTCCTCATCCGCCCATGACCTGTTGTCTTTGTTCATGGTACCTGGAGTGCATGCTGCTGTGCTTACATCCTCTCCCTTTTATGCCTTCCTACAAACTGGCCCAGGCTCTCCTTCCACACAGGGAATTTGCTGTCACTACAATATTAAAAGTAAAACAGGCCACAGCCTTTCTGGGTTGAACTGGGTCTAGTAATTCGTAACAGTAGTCAGTGAGAATTTGGCATGAGTCACAAATACAGAATCTAAGCTGTCACAGGGCATAATAATGAAGGCAAGGGAAAATCAAACAGAAAAAGTTATTCTTAGTAAAAGACGTAATGAAATTCTGAAATGTGCTGCCCCAGAATGTTGTGGAGGCGGTGTCAGCAGGTGCAAAAAATGAGTAGTCAAATTAATGGACAAGACTCTATTAACAGACATTAGCAGGACAGGTAAGTAATCTCTGGTATCCCTCATATGATGACTATGGGTATGGGAGTTTTTGATGGGAATGTACTATAAAAAGAAGCCAAGATGATGTGCTGTCATGTGCATCTCCTTTTGCCACTGCTGGAACAGCAGGGTTGAATGGTTGGAGGACAAGTTCTCTGCTCCAGGAATGCAAGAAAAAAATAGTGAGAGAACTCTCCTATCGAACAAAATTCTCCTTTCAGTATTAATCCACAGAAAGACTGTGAACATGAGCAGAGGCGAGTTAATTTTTCATTTGCAAATAACTGTGGAATATAAACCAGCACACTAAAATTTCAAAGAATATATTAAAAATGTGGTACAAAATATCCCAAAGTAGAAAAACCTTTGAGGAAACCTTGGTTGTATTCTTTTAGACAGAGTGGTTTCTATATGCATAATATTCTCCTTATTTTTTCATTATAAGAAAAATAAATAATAGGCCATTTCTCATCTGTGTAAATTGACAGAGGTCACTTGAATTCAGTGTAAATATTTTGCTATGCACATGCTGAGCAGCTGACTTAAAATTTGTAAGTCTGCAGCCCTACGTATTGCCTCTCAAAGGTATTAATCAACTACTGAGCTAACCCTGAAATCATGGAAACTTTGACAGAGAGTGGATCCCAAGAAATTTAACTGAATTAGCCTCATTTCATGTGGAAAATTGGAGAGAAATATGCATACATTAAGGAAATATGCAAGCTAATGTTCTGGATGTTTATTGTTTCCATGTGTTTATTTCTAAACAGAGTAATTTAAGAAACTCCCTTTGGGCATATGGAAAAAATATAGAACAAAAATCTGACTGAAATATATGGAAGCAAACCTAAAATGAAAAGCTTTTAGAGTTTTTTCTTCATTTCTTTCCCTCTACAGGAACAATTTTTAATACCAAGTTCCTGAGACCGCTGATGTTACCGATAAGTGTGCTGCTTGATCATCTCCCTGCTTTCTGCGTTCCCTTCCCTTCCCTTCCCTTCCCTTCCCTTCCCTTCCCTT
>VZRU01020020.1:15789-80939 GCA_013398155.1 Pedionomus torquatus | reverse complement strand
CTCCCCTTCCCTTCTTCTGCCTCCCATCTCTCAGGTTCACACCACAGAGCCTTCTTTCTTGGCCATCTTCATCTCTTTGACCCACCTTGGGTTTTTTACACATGCGAAACATTTCATCCTTACAGCAGAATCAACCAAAGTGTAACCGCTCGCTTCCCTTCCCACCTGTCAGCACCTGCAATAGCACCTGTTCACCTATGTCTATATTCATGTGATGGATGCTAATTTTCTTATTCTTTCTTTTTTTTTTTTTTTCTTCCCAGTTCTCTTCTTATTATCATTACTTTCTCCATTGTGACTTCAAAAAACATTCCTACCTCTTCATCCATTTGCCAACATATTACATCAGCCCTGCTTTCTTCTCCTTTTCCTTCACAGCAGCCACTCCAAATACATTTTCTAATAATCTTTTTTTTTGCCTAATCTGAGCAGTGAGAGAGTGGGAGTGGCATGGTTGGTTATTTTGTACAAATGGTGCCTATATGTTTTGTTCCTGCTTAGGTGTAACCTAGGACTTTTCTGGATTCTCTGTTCTCAAGCTTTGGCTACTTGACATCTCAGAAGTGAGACATCTTCCCTGTAATAGAAGAGCAGGGCTCATTTAACTTCTCTTATGTCTATTCCATATAGAAATCTGCTTATAGTTAGTGGATGTTTTCTTGTTGGTTTAGGTGGTGTGATCTGACACTTCTGGTACTGAAGAGGGTCTTTAGGAATGACTTTGAGTTGATTTATTTTGAGTGGATATTCTCAATTAAGTAAATTAAAAACACCCATGTACAAACATAACTAGAGAGGCAAGGGATGCCATAGCCTGCATCATGGCTGCTAATGCCCATTGACCTCAGCTTTGTACATCAGGCAAAGAACTTGGCTGGAGAAAATTTTACTGTTGGACTGCCCACACAGTCAAGCCAACCCTAGTAATACGAACTGTCTGTGGTGGGCAGAGTGATTAACTTCACTCAAAAGAGAGAAGTAGCAAAATATTTATTAAAGTGAAACAGTGATTTAACAAAATTGGCAGTAAATGCGACAGTGTTTTACGAGATTCAGTGGCAAGGTACACTTGATTATTTACTGCATAGAGGACAGGGTCAGATGAACTGCCAAGCAGACCCTCCTATTGAGTCATGAGGTTCAGAAAGGACCCACTTGCTTTCTAAACTCCTTCTCAGAGAGCCATCTAGGTGCAGCTGGGTCCAGTCCTAGTCCCAGACTTGGGCAATGGTTTATGTCTAAAGGATTAGATATGCACAATCAATCTCTTATATTACTTAGCTAAGATTTCAAAGTTTAGCATGCTATGAGAATGTGTTGAGGCAAGGAACCTCTCAGCTTTGAGGAGTAGAACCTTAAGTGAGCATCCTCACAAAAGGGGAGATCCTGGTGTGCAGTCTGCTGCCATACAGGAGAGCTCAAAGGGCTCTTGGGCTGTCCGCTATTTATAGAGTAAGATAATGGNGGTGGGGGGGGTGGAATAAGGGCACAAACAGGGGGAGTACACCACCACACTGTCTGAAAAATATTGAAAGGAGGTGAAAAAGATGGACTGTAAAGATAATTATTTTCTTTCCCTATCTTTACAGATTTGCAATTAAATCACACTGAACTGAACACCAAAGATTTCATTATTGGTTGTAGTATTACTGAAACATTTGAGATCCTTGGGATTCTGTTGTGCTAAGTGCTGTAAAAACAAAGAAAATGGTACCTGGAGGAATTTACAGTCTGGTTAGAAGACCACAGATAGCTAAAGAGGAATGGGGAGCACAGGGAAACTGTAAAATAATTTTGGTCATCATGACAAATGGTGATCTCAGCACTCTAGCATTCTCACTAGCACTAAGTGTTTTGTCGACATCATGGAAAATATTGGGTGGAAACAAAACTCCTGTTTGTTATTATAAACAGAGCATTCAGAAATCTTTTTGTGGTCTGTTACAATTGTAGAGCAATTCATTTAAAATTGACTGATACCAAGCTTCCTCATTGTGTAGCAACGGGACGAGTAACTTAATACAGATAAGTAGAGCACTGGAGTTATGAGCCTTGTCTTGCAAACAAAATTACAAGTGAGATGGATACAGCAGAATTAGGTTTGCCAGGCAAAATGTACCTTTGCTGATATATAAGCTCGGGCCAGGACAAGGGCTGTAGTTAGGACCATGCCGTGTCATAGGCACGCTGTTATAAAAAGAAATGTATTTCACAATATGAAATAGTCCCTTTAGCTAATTGTATAGAAACTGAACTGTGCGTGTTCTTTGAAATGCCTGTGATCATGGTCTTTGGCTGCTGGCTCCAAGTCCACACAGAGGGGAAAGGAACATGGCTGAGTCTGAGTCAGAAACCTGGAAAATACCTTGTTTCTACTGCCAGTATTGCAACTGTTGGACGGGCCAAACTGGCAACTTGCCACATCAACAGCCACGTTATTACCAGGTTTTGGTCAGCACTTTCTGTTCCCCCCACTAACACGGGTCTTGGGCTTCCCATGAGATGAGTCTTCGAGTGATAAAACTCCATGACTAAGATCCTAATCCAACTGAACAGCAATTTTCTGACAACACACTATTTCACCATTCATTTGGATAGGAAACTGTTTGCAGGTTCTCTGTTTCACTTCTGCATTGAAAAAAAAGCAGCAGATTTTAGCATAAAATTGCTTTTCGAGATATGCTTGGAAAAATACTCTAGATGATGAAAAGGCAAGTGAAATATTTCAACGTGCCCAAGTATTCCACCAGTGTTTGAATTCCTGAACAGGAGCACACACATCCTAAGTGGCAGAGTCGGGATACTACTGGACTCAGTTCAGGCATCTCTCTGCTCGACTCAGTAGAAAAACTAAAGCACTAAGGCTCTCCAGGAGTTAACAGCAGGAGCTAAAGGCCTCTTAAGTTGAGGATGTCTAAGATGAGAGAGAATAACACAAAGTTGCCTGGAACACAACCAATGTGAATCATCCTAATCCAAAAATAAAACCTGAGATTGTTATAAGGCCCTAAATATTCTGGTAAAGTGTCTACAGTTTGGCCGCAGCGTGTGTTTTAGGCACCTTCTGCTGCATCTGAATGTTTTGAAAGCGTGTTCTCAGAAGGCCGTGTAGGTGTAGCTTTTCCACAAGGAAACAACACGTGGTGGCTGAGCTGCCTGATGCATGGGCAGTGTTAAATCCAACATGGGGCGTAACAGCCCCAGCTACGCTTGAAATACAAAGTCGAGGGAGAAGATGGGGAATTCAGATCAGCAGCTTCTGCTTCTTCTGCTTCCCTGGACTGTGGGTCGCCCAGCAGATTACACAATCCCACTTGGTTATATGTCTGTCTGGCCCCATGAATCGTGAATTCTTGGCTGCGGCACAAAACAGATTTCAACACCTTCCCCCTTTCCTCTCCACGCCTCGGCGCTTGCACAAACAGCGCAAGGCAGTGTTAGGGAATGGGAGCCGAGGGTTCAGACTCCCTGTAGCTGTCAGGGCAACGGAGCTACAGGTATGTTCCCCCTGCTTCTGCCCTCTCTGCACAAGGCTACGGGGTTGCAACACTCCGCTCTTCTCCAAGGTGTCAAAATGAGTGAGGCGGTGGCGCTTCTGTGCGTGTTATCAGGAAAGGGTGAATCTGGATTTGAGGGCAAAATTAGATCAACGCCGCAGCTGAATTAATAGCTTCGAAATAAACTAGAAAAGAAAGTTAACGTCGAGTAGCCTGTGTGTCCCGTGGAGCTTGCCACGCACATCTGAGTGGAGCAGTGCAACATATGAATGCAGTTATCCGCTGATACAGTTCTGATTAGCGCAGCTGACATCAACCTATGGCTGAACTGGTTCTTCAAACATTGTCAAAGTAGCCTTGGTCTGGGTTGTCAAGTGCCTCTCCAAGATCCAACAAAAGCAGGAACAAAGCACCAATAATTGTTACCATGTTTATTTGATGTTTCTTAGTTTCATAAGATAATTATGTTCCCGTAAAAAATACATGCATTAAATATGTGAATTCAGTATTAAGATAGCAGTGTCATCTGTGCAGCTTTCACAAGGTAAGACAGAAACACAGTCCAAATGCAAATCCTAGGCAGATGGCAGCTGCTTTTTTCTATTTGTTCCCTGCTTATCTTTTTACCCTTGGTTCCCTGTCGTCCTGTCTCCCTTTTNCCCAGATAAAAAGATTAGGGCTTTGGGGGCAGGGGAGGGGTTTGGGGCTTTCAAAAATGAGGGGAAAAGTTTAACTAGGAAAGTTCACTGTCATTTTGCTAAGAAGCTAGAAATTGAATAGCCATTGCTGGTTGTTAGTGTCACCTCCTGAGGGGAGTTTGTTGTGACATCTGTACACCTACACCCAAGAGAAATTCTTACAGTAGACAGAGGCACTGTTAAGTCAAGCTACCTGTGTTTACATTTTATTTACTGCTACTTGTAGCGATTCACCAATACTTGATACCACCTCTAGTGTACGGTGTTAGTTCAGGTTCAGATTCCAGCATCCGTTTGTGCAAAGCTGTTCCTGAAGAAATATGGTCCAATGGGCATGATGTGTCAGAGCAGTGCAGCTTGGTGGGGCTGAGCTGCTGAGCAAGGCTTCCCTGGGGCAGGCAGGAGGGCATGGCCAGAGACTTTGTGGTGAGGAAAGCCCATAAACCTTCTTGAACATGCCCACGGGCAGGATCTTGACCTGTGACTTCATTATTTATCACCGAACCTTTCTATCTACCATGGGCAAAAACCAAGTTGTGACTGTTCCACGCTGGACGTGGTGTTAGGATTACAGTCCCTCTCCATCTTGCAACAGCACAGAACAAAAGGTGGGAAGAGAGTGAAGAAGACCATTGCCTGATAAAGCACAGCTTGATCCTTCACTTCTGTTTGTTCTCTGCAGTCCAAGGGAGAAGCAGCAGCCCAGAGGAATGAAGAACTTCAGCTGTTGCAGAGGTAATTCACTCAGAAGATGCCAACATAAAATATATCAGCTTTTAATAGAGTTCTGTCTGTCCAAAGTCCTTAAGTTTTTTGAAAATTACAACCTTATTTTCAGCATAGAGCTCNATAAGATAATTATGTTCCCGTAAAAAATACATGCATTAAATATGTGAATTCAGTATTAAGATAGCAGTGTCATCTGTGCAGCTTTCACAAGGTAAGACAGAAACACAATCCAAATGCAAATCCTAGGCAGATGGCAGCTGCTTTTTTCTATTTGTTCCCTGCTTATCTTTTTACCCTTGGTTCCCTGTCGTCCTGTCTCCCTTTTTGTTCCTCTGGTTAGGATCCCGGATCATCTTGGATACGGCTTTTAAAATGGCTGGAAAGGGGCAAATGCTGGACCAAACGAGATGACTAATTTATTCTAATCAAATTCAAAACACTTAATTAATGAAAAGTTCAGGTTACAGAAGTCAGCCAAGTCTCTGTTTCTGTTGGAATCTTAGCACATAGATTTCTTTACTGTTTATGATTTTTAACAGTACAAGCCCATCAGAAAAATATTCTTCCTNCTACTTGTAGCGATTCACCAATACTTGATACCACCTCTAGTGTACGGTGTTAGTTCAGGTTCAGATTCCAGCATCCGTTTGTGCAAAGCTGTTCCTGAAGAAATATGGTCCAATGGGCATGATGTGTCAGAGCAGTGCAGCTTGGTGGGGCTGAGCTGCTGAGCAAGGCTTCCCTGGGGCAGGCAGGAGGGCATGGCCAGAGACTTTGTGGTGAGGAAAGCCCATAAACCTTCTTGAACATGCCCACGGGCAGGATCTTGACCTGTGACTTCATTATTTATCACCGAACCTTTCTATCTACCATGGGCAAAAACCAAGTTGTGACTGTTCCACGCTGGACGTGGTGTTAGGATTACAGTCCCTCTCCATCTTGCAACAGCACAGAACAAAAGGTGGGAAGAGAGTGAAGAAGACCATTGCCTGATAAAGCACAGCTTGATCCTTCAGTTCTGTTTGTTCTCTTCAGTCCAAGGGAGAAGCAGCAGCCCAGAGGAATGGGAATGTTGTTCAGCTGTTGCAGAGGTAATTCACTCAGAAGATGCCAACATAAAATATATCAGCTTTTAATAGAGTTCTGTCTGTCCAAAGTCCTTAAGTTTTTTGAAAATTACAACCTTATTTTCAGCATAGAGCTCCAATGTAACACTCAGAGTTAAAATGAAGGGCTAGCATGAGTGAGCCTATTTCCTTACAGGAAAAATAATCTACTTTATATATATGTGTGTATTTAAAAGCAAACAAACAAACAAACAACAAAACAGAACAAGAGCAATAACAGAGCACCTCCCTGCTCTCCAGCTGCAGACTCCTTCTCTGAGTGACCTCTCCTTTGAGAAATTCTTGCGGGCTGTTCCTGTGCACCATTCCTGGCTAACTGCTGGAATACCTCCAGGGATGGTGATTCCACCACTTCATGGAGTGATGGAATTATCAGTCAGAAGGGACTTCTAGAGATCGTCCAGTCCAACTCCCCTGCTAAAGCAGGATTGCCCAGAGCACATTACTCAGGACCGTGTCCAGGCGGGGCTTGAAGATCTCCAGAGAAGAGGATTCCACAACCTCCCTGGGCAGCTTGTTCCAGTGTTCTGTCACCGTCACCAGAAAGAAGCTTTTCCTCATATCTGACTGGAACTTCCACATTCCAGCTTGTGGTCATTGCCCTTGTCCTGTCACTGGGAACTACTGAAAAGAATCTGGCTCCATCCTCCTTCAACCCACCCTTCAGATACTTATAAGCATTAATAAGGTCTCCCCTCAGCCTTCTCTTCTCCAGGCTAAAGAGCCCCAGCTCTCTCAGCCTTTCCTCATCAGAGAGATGCTTCAACCCCTTAATCATCTTTGTTGCCCTACACTGGACCCTCTCCAGTAGTTCCCTGTTTCTCTTGAACTGGGGAGCCCAGAACTGGATGCAGTATTCCAGTTGTGGCTTCACCAGTGCAGAGCAGAGGGGGAGAACGACCTCCCTCAACCTCCTGGCCACACTGCTCCCTGTGCAGCCTATGCTGCCTGCTTCCTTGGGCAGCCTGTTCCAATGCCCACAAGAGTTTCTCAAAGGAGAGATCAATCAGAGCAAAAGAAAGACATAAAAGGCAAACCAATCCTTCATTCTCGTATGGTACATTTGCTTGCCCTTTCATGCCATGCACAGTATTTCACGCACAGAAGACTGCACTGGAGCAATCAGAAAGGCAGAGTCCTGCCTGAGCACAATGAAAAATAACAAGTACAAATTGTTGGGTTCGTAATAAAGAAGAGAGTAACTCATATGATGCATGAATAATCAAGTTCTTTTGTTTCATGCAGCACATGAAATATTTAAAATCCTAAATCAGCTTTACTACACTGGTGAGAAAACAGCAGTAAGCTCAGAGGTTTGCAGAAGGCTGCAGTGATTCAGTTAGGTAGCATCAGTTTTACTTTAGGCTTTTACAGAAGCCCAGAACACAAAAGAATGTCTGGGAGAGGCTTAATAAGCAGAGGGACAGAACTGTATTCTGTGATAAATTGTGTACATAATGAGTAATGACAGAGCTTTTTGCTTTTTCTTTTCATTTTGGGTCACAAATAAGCAAAATAATTAACCAAGTTCTCTCAAAAGGGATTTTTTTTTTTTTTCCTCAGTGAGCATCAGTGAGGACTGTATTTTTTCAGCTGCGCTGATTCAGAGTCTTTTGTATCACCTTTTACAAAGCCAAACAAAGCTTAATGGTATTTCCATTAAATTTCAATTGAAATACTTCCAAAACAGTTCTTCCATAAAGATAGGCTATTTGTCCTGATACAGCTCTCTGATAAGACATTATCTGGAATAGCGTGTACTGTTCTGGTAAGCGTTTTCAAGAAAGCAGAAAAATCCAGCACAATAAGGGGAATTAAGTTCTTATCAGATGAGATGGAAGTACCAAGCTAATTCAGTGCAGGAAATAGAGGCAAGGGGTACAGGCTTACCGTCGAGTGGTGGATCAGAAAGGGTTGAATACACATAAGAAATGGCTGTTGGACACCGTTGGCCCAGGAACAAATTGAGATTAAATGGTTTTGAAGTCTGACGTGGAGAATTGAAAGGGTTTTAAGCACCACGGTTTTGGATAACATTCCAGTGGATGTAAAGGGCTTTATTTAGTTTTAGGGCAGAACTTGCTCACTTCACAAAAGAAATTGCATAATATAATCCCCTCTGACGAAAATGGATGTTCCTCTCAGTCACGTCCCCAATGGTAGCAAGTCCTAATGAATGTGCTCTTTACCATCTCCAATCTTTTTAAACCAGAAATGATGATTTTTAAAGTGAAGCCAGCCAAACTGGGCCAGGCGAATATTGACTCTCTCTGAAGAGAACACATTATTAAAAACACAAGCAAATCTGCGTCTCTCACCATGAAACCATTCCATGGTAAACCAAAAAGCATCAGGTTGCACAAGTTAAAAAAAGAGGAAACTGATTTAATGGCTATGTTTCTCTTCCCCTTGGTGTTAATAAGTAATGACTGTGAAATAAATAGAATTATATCAATGAAACTAGAATAAAATCCAGCCTTTGCATGAGAACAAAATAGGAAAAAAACCTTCTCTTTTATGTGTGATACATTTAACTAACTAGTTACTGAAACTGGTGAAACACTTCTGTCAACTGGGTGTCAAATTATAGCAGAAAATGTTGTTTACACTATGAAATATTGAAAAAAGTTGCAGTTAGGTTTTTTTTGGCGTGACAAAAAAGGCTACTGAGTTTGATCTGACCAGAAGTTTGTCTTTTCAAAATAGGTGTTTTGTTGAGAAGAGTTCCATTAATTTTCAACTAATGCAATTAACATGCAGAACTTCAAAATGGTATACATGTTGCTGGAGCAATTTTATTAAACCTTGTAAAACTGTCAGTTCTTGCAGGTGGACTTTCTGGTAGACTAGCAGCAGCTTTAAAAAAAGAATTAACCTTCTTTAACATCATTTCTGAAACCTGTGTCCTCATAGGTACTTTCCACAGCTTTTTCTTTTTCACATAAACTTTATTCTAATGTATTATGTAGCAAAATACTACTTTCTACCCTAAATGATGAGTGAGAGTATTTCTCAGATGTTGTTGGCTGTTAGTATGATAACAGAGGTATGTTCCTTATATGTGAAAGATAGATTTTTAGGGGGCATTTGTTATAGTGAATATTGTCGTCAAGAAAACAGATTTAGCAAGACAGTATTTGCTATTTGAGAAAGACAGGGAATGTTATTCAGTCCCTCTGGATCGACGGGGGGTTTTATGCTGGCTTTGCAAAACTAATGACTTTCATGAGCTGTGAACTGATATTCCCCTCAAAGGGTTTTCATGTAGTACTTGCACAACAAAGAAGTCTGCAGAGTGTGTTTAAGTAGCATGGTGAGCTAACATACTGTATTAATATCTATAATTGTATGATAGCAATGTATGGCTAATAGAAACTACAGGTATTTTATCCTTCACTATCACTGCCAACAACGACTAAAGGAAGTATCCCACCTATGGAATCCATAATTTTCTTTATTCCTTTAAGTTTTCCTCTTTTTCTTTCCTCTGTTGTCTGCCTGGGATGACACTCCAGCCTGTCCATGGAGAAGTGTGTCACTTTTCACAACAAAATTGAGATGGTTTCATGTCAGTCCCTAGCTGTGGGTCGCAAAAGGGTTGCATGGGTGGATTGGTGGATGTCTTCCACGTGTAAACTTTGAGCAGCTTTATTTGAGATCTCCTATCACGTCATCTAGCTGGCCTAAGCCCCTTGAAGACTAACCAGAGAGACGGCCTGGAGCAGATGTCCAAAATTTGCTCTGCAGGAAATACCCGAAGAGCATTGTGTAAGACAGTGGGATCAGAGTTAATGCACCGTTTTCACATGAAGTGATGTGGACCTCTAACATGCTTTCACTTTAGAAAATGTCCCTTTTGCTCCTAAATTAGGAAGGTGATTTCAAAGTTGTCATCTGTTATTTGGGAAGGTAAATCTTTCTAAACCATGCATTTCCTTTAAATGTATCACGGGAGTGGTGGATCTCTACAGCCCTTATAAAAGCAAAATGGAATTTCATTTAAGAAATAGATCTTAGGTCTCCTCATTCCATCCCTGTTCTTTATCCATAAGAGTCTTCTATTTCCACCCGCCCATGGCAGAGAAATGGCAAGGTCACTGCAGAGTACATCTTAGTATCTTTTATAGTATCAGACATTGACCAAAAGTTTAAATATGGAAAGTATTACAGTATTATGCTATGTTACATTATTAGAAGCACATTTTGCTAGAGATACGATCTGTGTTACCAACAAAATAAGTATGTATAGGATCTGGTTTAACTTAGTTATCCTTTTGTCCTTTTTTTCTGCTTATTGTTATGTAACAGTTGTGATGGTGAAATGCATAATGACTGTTCCGGACAGTATGATAGAGCATCATATGGCATTTATATTGGAGGGTAAAGCATATAAACATATGAAAGTCATTTAAAGATACAATTAAACTTCTAAACAAAGAACTTCATAAATATTTCATTTCAAAACTCAGCATCAACCAACTACCTGTGGGCTAAGGGGACTTTTTTTTTTTAATACAACATAATAAAGATTTAATAAAAATGCTGTTGTTAGAGGTGCAAGTGTGTTAACTCTCTCTGACAGACGGCTATTAAAATGTATCCTTCAGTCAGTTCCTTCTTGCATTTTATTTAAACCAGCAAGGTCCTGTGAGTTTACTACCTAGGATTATGGTAAACAATAGAAGCAATATTTACAAGTTATATTGTAATGTGTACCTGCATATAACCTTTTAATTTAGATAACTCTTTTCATCCTGGGGATGTTGTGCTAGTTGATATGAATTCTGCACTTTCCGCATAGTCTGTGGTCAGTGTTATTCAAGTCAATCTTTTGCTGCAACTCATTACAACAGCCTTTGTGAGTTTTCCTTCAATGTAGGGCCTGTCCTGGATCATCTATTTTTCATGGCTACATCCACCATTCCAAAGATGTGATATGTTTGCCATTACATGGAGATTTTAAATCCAGAGTGAATATGATTCTGAATCATGTTCTGCAGCAAATAAAAAAATTATGTGAATAATGCAGAAAATATTGTGGGAGATTTATAGTATGTTATGCAAGACGGATTAAGGAGTCATAAAACTCTCTTTGTCTTTAAATGGTAGGAAGTATTGAATAAATGTGATTTTTAACTATCTCAAGCACTCCAAACTGATATTCCTTGAATATCACTATCACATTTCATTCCAGGAGAGTGTTTTGTAATAAAATTATTAAAAAAGTCAGTAAAAGACATTTTAATGTTTTGAAGTAAGTCCTGGCCCACAAGGCTGGAATCTAGGGCAGTCAGATGTTCTTCAAATTTTGGCTATTGACAGAATGGGAAAATGAGAGAGCGATATGAAAAAGGAGGCTTCACCAGATTGTGATACAGAGAGAAAATGAAAATACATTATCTGCAGATTCATTATGCTACATTAAAGCAGCCAGAAGAACGTCAAAGCTTAGGCCCTAGACCCACCATGCTTTGGTTCAGGGAGGCAAGGAAACTCAAGGGCTCTAACAATATTTGCTTTTCCTTTTTTCTTTTCCTGGCGAATTGAATTTATGTTTTGTGTTCCTCTGTTTTTGCACTGAGGTGAAGAAAGCTCAAGACACTTGCTGTGTTAAGGTGGAGAAGTACATGTGTCTTTATTTTTTAGGGTCAGGATGTGATATTTCATATTTTTGCATGTTTGTTTTTTCTTCTTTTCATTGCACTAGGACACTTTTTAATAGGATTTTTCTTGATATTTGTTTGCACACATAATATTTTGTTATGTTTAAAGGTTTTATAGGTGATAGAACTGCCTATTATTAAAATTACATAATGCTTCCTATTATGAAACCTTGATTTTGTCTACTTATAATAGTGCCAAACTGTAACTGTTTTGACTGAAGTTTTCATTGCCAAATAGCTGTCCTAGGCTGTACTTTTCTGGAAAGCTCCGACCAAAATACTTCTGCCATTTCTAGGAATGATGCAAGGAAAAAATATGTATTTCTGCCCATGTCACTAAAGTTCTTGAAATCTATGCTTTGAAATGTGCCAGTGCTCCTAAAGCTGGGGAAATAAATATGAAAATATTCAGGGGATTGGTTTGGCAAGAAAAAGTGTGCCTTCGGTGATTTTTTTTGCTACTGCAGGAAATATGCCCTTGAGTTTTTTGGATTAAAAACTCCAAAGCATCCTCAGGTGTCTCAGTGTCCTTAGATCTTTCTCTGTTCGGTAGGCACCAACTCTCACCGAGAGACTGAGTGTACCCTCTCTCACGGTGATAGAGTTGAAGATGGACTTTCTGGTTTATATGGACACTAAAATGAGAGCAAGGAACTGGTCTGGCACTTATGCTCTTTATGGCAATTATCTGTTTTCAGCTGTAACCCTTCTTTTATCACAAGAAGAAGGAATTGTGTGCTCAGATGCAATAGAAACAAAAGCTGAACTTGAGAAAGAAAAGGGCTGGACTGAAATAACATATCTAGAGAAACAAGGACTCAGGGATGTAGGGGAGAGCTAAAGGAAAACAAAGAGGAAACCAGAGAGAGGAAATTGAGATTACCTGGGCAAAGAGTCAATAATAGGGAAGGCTGGAAGTGGGAAGCGAGATATTATTTGGATTTAAAATTCAGGGTGTCAGAGTAGGGAGTTCTGCTTTAAAGGTTTGCCTATGTATCATGATACAACTTTTAGTTAGAGATCCGTATGTTTTTATATCTAGGTTCTCTGTCCCAATGAGAAGATGGAGACTGTCTCTCTGGAGCTTGTATGACAGATAAGGCAGTCTTCATCACACATTTGTTGCAGAAGTGGGAAAGAATGTAAAGCTGAGGCAAGAGTTTTCTCTAAGAGAGCGAGTGAGCCTTGTAATGAAGATGTGGATGTTGGTCTAGACAATTGAATTCTCTTCCCATCTCAGAGCCAGACATGTGATACTGGGAAAGTAACTTAAGACAAACTTTGCATAGATTGCTACTAATGGAATGTGCTTAATTTTCTTGGTACCCAGCCTTAGACTGTGGAAAAAAATTGGAAGAAGTGCTGAAAACTCCCAGCTGCAACTTAGGTCAATGGGAGTGGTAAATCAAACCAAGGTATTTCAAATTGGAACTCAAAATTCATGGATATTATTAGCTTTAATCTCCTTGCTTCAGTTGCACATTGGTGGGATGGGCCTAAAGCCCATCATCTCACATGAATATTGTGGATATAATTAATATTTGTAAAGCTTTCAAAACTACACTGATGAGCATCATAAAAGAAAACTAATGGGGAAGTTAAATGTCTTTAGAGAAGGGTTTGAATAGTGTGCAACAAAGATGGCATGAGGCCATCCATTGAACAATGGGACCATGTATTGAACAATGAAGTAAATATTGAACAGCTGTTCATTAAGTAAACACCATCTAATCTGAGCACTGAAATGGCTGGTGTGTTATGGAAAAATGCTTGTGATCATGTAATTAAAGCCTGTGTCAAAATGCATATGCCCAAGAAAATAGCTGAAGTTGCACGGGCAAGCTTATTTCTGGCACACTCACACTTTTGCATTTTTTGCAATAATTTTAATTTTTTTTTTTTATGCACGCTCAATAAAAATATAAGCTCACCTGTTAATGAATACAATAAGAAATAGAGTTAAAACGATAGGGAAAATAGAAAAAAACGTGGAGCTTATGCTGAAAAAGAGGATCTATGAATGGAGAAGAAGAATGACATGGATGAAGAGAAGGGAAGAATATGGAAGGTTGTCCTCGTCAGCCCCTGGGAGGTCTGTAGAAGAACATAGAAAGACTTGCGTTCTCCATCACATAAATGCTTCATATTTCCAATTGAAAAGTGCACTTAAAGTAATGGTTTTCAAATCCACTTCTGAAAACGAGACATGGAATTCCCATTGATTTCATCAACTGTTGAACCTTTCAGGCAATGTTCAAAAAATCCTATCCTTGGAGTTTTCCACATCCATTACAGACCTGTGTATGCTTCATTGACGTCCAGCTGACTTCCTAAACCGTATTGCTTTTCCAGGAGCATAGCAAAAATTTGACTACACGTTTACAGTTATTCATTTATCCATTTGCTTCCATCTCATTCAGCATCTTCCATCATGTTTGAATGACACTGTCCTGTTACAAATATCATAGATTTTGTAACTTATATTGCAAATATTTCCCCCTTGCCTTTTATGGTGAAACAAGTGAAGTTAAAACAATAGCTAAGAAAAAAAATCTGAAAATACTCTGCAGAAGAATATACTGGAAGGCAGTAAAGTTGTGTAGAATATATTACAGTGAGCTGTCAATGACTTGCCCTTTGTAGTCAGAGAACTGTGCTCATTTGTGTTCCCTTCAAGTACACAGTTGTATCCCTTTTTCTTTTTGTTTGGTCACATGCCTTTTTGCAGATCAGTTTTGAATGGTCACTGAGCAATTGCTGTCCATAATCCTCTCTCTGCTATTTTATGTTTTCAGCCTTCTGGGCTCATTAACTTATCACCTCCTGTTTAAGACTTTGTTACAGTTATTGTAGCTTTTACAAGATTTTATAACATTCAGTTTGACAAAGCTGGACCTTCTGGCTGCTCTAGTAACAATATATAAAAAGGTTAATCCAGAGTGAATTTGTTTCAATAATTTTTAGACTAAACTAAACTACATTCTGCCCCAAATTGTTCTAAAAAGTAGAGAACCAAAAGCACAAGGAAGAGTAAAATAAAGTGAGACACAGTGTGGATGCATTTGCTATTCATAAATACTGCTACTCTGTACACATATCCCCAAGATAATGCTACAATTTGATCTTTCAAGAGTGCGTTCTAAGTAAAAGAATTCAGTAAAATGCTGAAGATATTAAAATATGTTTCTTGACCTAACCATTTAATTTTAACAGAGGTAGGTAGATCATAATGATTTTGAGGGTCTCTAGGTCAGAACTAGAGGTTCTTTAATAAAAGCTTTTTACTTTACATAGCTTGACCTTTATACTGGGGTTTTATTATTTCTATAACATATCCTTTCCTTATAATTACTTGTGCTTCTATAAAATGCTGGCCATGACTGCTTGGAATGATGAATTGTAACAATGATTTTTAATGGTACTGTTAGAAAAAAAAGGAAGAAAAAGCTTTTAAAATAAACTAGTATTGCACTCTGCAGCGTGGGGCACTGTATTAAATACAACGAATTTCCCTTAAATACACATGATACAACTTCGTTGTTAAACTCCGTTTGAAGTTTTCTCTACTTAACTTACATTATCTCAGTGGGCAATCATTCCCTGGAACATTTTGAAACAAATGGTAATTTCAGTTCTAACCAGCACACAGTCTTTCAGAAAACACTCTTCGCCAATCATCATGCCATGGTCTGGCCTATAATTTTAATAGCCTTATCAAACTAGAGAAAAGAAGTGCACAAATTATGAGAATACAGTACATTCCAATTGTGTAAATGAGCACTAGCTATATTATTTTCGTAATGTATAGCCCAGAAAATGAGAGAAACTACACAATCAAATAAAAGAAGATTAACAGACACGTGCGCAATGGGTGATTATTAGGATTGGTGCGGTACAAAAGACCAACACTGCCTCAGGAATTTTAATTAGGCTATAACATGTTTCATACAAATTTAGTTATTTTTTACTTGCATTGCAACTTAAGAAATGTGGAACTCTATGAATTCAAAACAGAGTTTAAAGTTAAATAAAAGCAATAGGAAGTAAAATAAAGATTTTATTTTTTTAGTTTATATCGGATCTCTTAGTAAATCAAAGTACTTAAAACAACAGGGCTCAATGGTGTATTTATTCTGATTCTATACAGTTCTAAAGTAACAAATTTTATATTAAAATAAAACTTGAAATCTGGCCACCTCTGGCCAGATTTCTGTTCAGATTGTGAGTAGGGTTTTAATGTACTTAGAATTTATGAGACTAACAATGAACCCATAAAAAGTTCAATCAAAGGGAAGTCTCATAATTGAGCATTAGAAATTTAAACTACTTGAATCAGTTCAAATATACATTTTTTCTGTAGTAAGAATGTACAACCACATTTTTTTTCCTGGTATACAAAAAAATCCACAGTTATTCTAAAGTATAATTATTGGTATCTATAGCATACTTATTTCATATTAAGTATTCTTTTGCAGCTGCTTAGTAAAACATAGTTAAAGCCTTCTGGTCGAAATGATTCTAGAACCAAGGAATCTTCTTAGAAATTACATAGGAATAAAATCACCATGTTTATAAAAACTACCTGGGTAGAAATACTGTTGAGTGATTGTAGTAGAATATGCCTTCATTTCCCCAGATGAACAAATTTGTATTTTCACTTTGTGAAGACAAAGTTTAAATCTGGCTTTTTAAATTTTGCTTTCATAGAATCATAGAATGGTTGGAGTTGGAAGGGACCTTAAAGATCATTGAGTTCCATCCCTCCTGCCATGGGCAGGGACACCTCCTACTAAACCAGGTTGCTCAAAGCCCCATCCAGCCTGGCCTTGAACACCTCCAGGGATGAGACCTCCACAGCTTCTCTGGGCAACCTGTTCCAGTGCCTCACCACCCTCACAGCAAAGAATTTCTTCCTAATATCTAATATAAATCTCCCCTCATCCAATTTAAAACCGTTGCTCCAAGTAAAGCAGCTTTGCTTTGGTTTAACTCACTGATAGGTATAACTTCCAGCAATTTACCCACAACTTAGTTTGGTATAATTCTTTCATTTGACAAAATTTTAAAACAATGGAGAAAGTCTTACTTTATAATTCATACCCTCCTTAATTCAAGGGTATATATATTCCTTCTTTTTCCTTTGGAAAGTAGTTAGCTTCAGATGACTCTACAAGTGTGTGAAGGGGTTTTATCTTATGTTTGTGTGGCACAATTTTTGTCATGTGTTTGAATGCCAATCCAATTTATAGTTTTAAAAGTGTTATTTAGAATGCATAAGACATTTTCTACACTTGTTTTCCTCTGTTTTTTCAGCTTATTAAATGAACATGCTACCTATAAATTATAAATTCCTCTCTGCAGTTTCTAAATAGCATCTGTCTTAAAATAAGCATGATAACCTTTCATAGAACAGAGGTATTGAAACTCTACCCAAGATAATGAAGGGTCTCCTTCATAATAATGTAGTGCTGAGAACTCACCTCTTCCTGAGGTTGACGACATTTGAAACTGGTTGGTTGTGTAGCTATAATGCAATTGTCTAGAAAAAGAAAAAGAAAGAAAAAAGGCAAAAGCAACCTTCATCTTTATCTAGCTATGAGATTATGAGTGGAACAGGGAACACAGATGCTCTCTGATCTCTGGACTTCTTCCCTTTCTTTTATCTAGAGATGGCCTAATACAATGCTTGTTCTGGGGAACTGAGTCTGGGACCCCAAATCAAAGGGATTTCTGGTCATCTCCTCTGCCCTTCTGATCTTGTGGCTTTTGCATTCCTGCTTGTACATTAACTCAGCTCCAAGTAGACAAGGCAAATCTTGAACAATGTGCTTTAGGAAAGTTTGCTTAAAGCACAGAATATGAGGTATCAGGCCTCCCCACATTTAACATGGAAATAGATTTTCTGTACATGGGACAATTCTGTGTACAGCAAGCAGGGTGTAGAGCACGGGGGAGAACAATACAGCCACTACAGACCAATTACAGAATCACAGAATCACCTAGGTTGGCAGGGACTTTTTAAGATCATCTAGTCCAACCAATGGGGTGGTGGAAAGAAAAAAAAAGAAAAAACAAAACAAAACAAAACCCCAACCAAACAAAAAACAAAACAAACAAACAAACAAACAAAAAAAAGAAAAAAAGAAAACCCACCCGAAAACACCGACACAAAAAACCCAACAACCATAAACAACACACCAGACCACCGAACACTAAGCCATATCCTTGAGCACCAAGTCAACTTCTCTCTTGAATACCTCCAGGGATGGTGCCTCAACCACCTCCCTGGGCAGCCCATTCCAATACCTGATAACCCTTTCAGTAAAGAAATATTTCCTAATATCTAGCCTGAACTTCCCCTGGCAAAATTGTGCAAAGAGTGCTTTGTTTTTAATGCCTTGAGTGGAGCCTGAAGCAAGGTGAATTTAGGAATTTATGCTGGGAAGACTGGATCACTCTTCCAAAGCCAGGTATTAGAATGCAGATGAGGGTCAGCTGCTCCCCAAGGCCTGGGTAGCTGGGAGCCATGGCCAGCAGGGCAGGGGCCTTGCCAGTCTGTCACACAGCCTCCAAGCAAGAGAGCAAGGCAGGCCTAGGGACAGCAGCTGGGATCTGCCAAGAGTCCAGATCATCATGCAAGTCCATAGTGACAAGGCAGCCTGGGGTGAAGCCAGGAGCTCGACTCAGTGTCAGGATTGGGATGGGTAATGATAACTAGGATCAGACACAGTCTACAGCCTAGTGATCCCCAGACTGATCCAAGATTAAGCTGGGAGCTGGGTCCACATGTCTGAATCCAAATCAACAGAGTATATTGTCAGGCGTGGAGACAGGTAAATCTGTAACACAACTCATGGAGGAACCGAAAGCACCATCCGAAGCTGGAGCTCCTGGGACCAATGGCAGGACGTAAGGGTGATGATTCCAAGTGAGGCCAATCATGGCCCTCACACCAGATGTTAGAAATCAAGTCACAATTGAACCTAGGCTATGTGCCCCAGAAAAAGTAATATTCAACACTCCTTGCTTCATCCCAAGAGGAGTTTCCAGCATCCTTGACTTAATTTCCCGACTTGGGCCGATGGTCTACTTGTCCCCTTTCTTTAGGGAATCTGAAAGGAACTCACCAGAATCTGCATTGAGTGGCACAAAACAAATGGATCTGTAGATGTCGTAGTTTTGTCAAACAAAAATATTTCCTTTATATCCACACAGGAGGAATTCAGGCCATCTAACTGTAGGACCAAACTTCGTGATGTTTTGTAACAAACATAGTGTGCAGTGTAGTCATGTGTCTGGGCAAGCGTGAATCCCTCGAAGACAGGAGGAATTAGAAATGCATCCTGTGATTAATCAGTGGATAAATTGCACCCATGGGCTGTCATGATGAAGTAGGATTGTGGGAGTATTGATAATATTTATACTCAGTGGTGGGAAAGAGCAGCTGGGGACCAGTCAAAAGTGAAGACGTGGGAAGCACAGTCAACAAGACATAGTGTGGGAATTGGGACCATTCCACTTCAAGCCTAATGAATATCCCAAGTCAAAAGCATTCCAGGAGGTGCTTTCGATCCTTTATGAAGAGACACGGGTGCTTACTCACCTCACTGTAGCAAGGGGAGAGATACACAGAACTAGGCACTGCAAATCCATTCTACCAGCAAGTCCTCCAGACTCCGCTGAAGAGTTCAGGTCAGAAGCCTCACTTAGTTGCTTTGTGGAGCTTCCACTAGGTCTTTCTTTTCAGAGTAGTGTAATTTTCTTAATATCCCCATGGGTGTTCTGAGGTTACCATTTTTTGTGGCAGTAAATTTTATTTCTTCTTTAAAAAAAAAAATCCATTTTGAAGCTCTGTGGAATTTAGGGAGAGTCCTTCCATGCTCTTTTGGTTGTATTTAATTGTTTTCCTCATAAATCACATACTTTGTTTTGATGCAAAACACAGCGACAGAAGAGAATCTGACATTTTATGTAACTGGCATGTCATTTATAAGATCTCCATTAGACAAAACATTTGTTTAGATACTCTGTTATTCATTTATTTTCATGTCAACACCAAAACCAACTGCAGAAATGAACAGAGATGAATAATAAGACAAACTGTTTTAGTATCAATGTTCTCTGCCTAAGGCAATATACTGTGCAACTGGTGAAGAATGCTGATTTCCTTCCCAAAACCTCTGCTGAGAACCAGCTCTTATAAACAATCTCTTACTCCTTTGTCTTAAGGGACTATTTTCAACTATCTCCGAGACAAAATTTCAGCTCATATTTCACTCAAAAGATTTTTATGGTAAATTGGTGAATAATGTCTATCAATTATAGTTATCTTCTCTACTGTTGCATTTTCTTTGTTGTGTCTGCTCTTTGCCAATTGACAGCATATGGGAAATAAACAACAATGGTCTCATTAGCAGACAGATTTGAGAAGATATGGTTTCTGAGAAATATACTTAAATCTGATAGATAAAACAAACAAAAATAAATATTTCAACTGATCTACTGCAGCAATATCAATGTTCCGCTCATTAGACCTGGGAGGATAAGATCTTTCTTGAAGAAAGATAGTGGCTAGGAAGTAGTTGAGGTTACCCTCCAAGCATGTATACCCCCAAATTGCCTTAGGGAAGAAAAAAACAATCAGAACTAATCTGTCCAACTGTTAATAATAGAAGTAGCCCATTCTCAGACATCTGTCTTTGACAGCCAATTAAGAACTCGCAGAGACTTCTGGGTGGATTTCTGTTAAGTAATGTATGTGCAGTAAGTGTGCTGGTTCCAAGAGCAGCACGAATCCAGGATTCAGGTATGTGGAAGTAATGCATGTGCAGTTCAGATGATTCACAGATGTGCAGTACCTTTGCTGCTTTCTGGGAGCTCTGCGCCTAAAGACATAGAATAATTGAACATATGAAGCAAGTTTTTTATGGTAAGGCATATGTGTCTCCAAATGCTGATGAAAGATGATGTGGCTTACCCAGTCAGAATGGTTAAACACCAGTGATCTAATGTATTCACATGCAAAAATTAATTTTTTCTCTGAAGAATAACTTAGAATAGATTAGGTTGAATGCTCGTATCCTTTACCTTCTTTTATAAACTATTTTGTTGTTAAAGACATCTCACTTAATTTTGCCTGAATTTTCACTTTCCTGCTTCCATCCTACTCCTCCACTTAAACTATGAATACCCTCCTAAATACTTCTGTTATAAGTTCTGTGTTTAGGACTTTAAAATATATGACTGCTGTTATTATGTTCTCTCTTTGCTTCACACTTGTCCTTCTGAAGTTCACACATTCAGTTTGAAGCAACTGCTATAAAACCTTGGACAATTTATGTGCTTTCCTGTGAGTTCCCTCCAATTTGTCAGTATTTCCAAGGACCAAGGTAGGTAGGACCACAGAAAGTTCTGTGACATTAAAGCAAAAAGAACATTTCTTTTCAAGAACATTTATTTTCTTATATGTGTAGTTCAGAGCTATATTTGCCTCTGCTACAGTGATATAACTTTATAAACATGCACTGAATTTGCATTTGTCTCTTATACTGCAGTTTCTCCAGCATTTCTACTTTCTAGGTATCTTCTTCAATGTAAACTGAGTGTCTCTGCTCCAAGTTATTTGTTCTAAGAGTTTTTTTCCATGTAAATACTTTTTTATCTGTTAGCATGATTCTTATTTTCCACTCCCTTTTGTTACTTGTGTGTATTCAGGGGGTCTTGAAAAACTTACTATTTGATATAATGATCAGAAAGTTTCAGTAATACGTTGCTTACCAAAGGCCTTGGGTGGCAGCTGAAAACAGGTACGTGAAGAATGAAAATCTGGTGAAGCATATGTCGGGGCACAGGGAAGTTAAATTCTCTTTGACAAAAAAAAAAAAAAAACCAACAAACAACGAGGAGCATCAATCTTAAAAGAAGAAATATAGAAAAAAAATGCAAAAGCTAATAGATGCAGTATTTTGGTGGTAAACAGTTCACTTAAGAGTCTTAGCTCCTGTTTTCTGTCTACTCAAGACTTACATTTGCTTCACAACCGCTAAGCACCTAGATGGACAATGTCTCACAGCTACTCATGGTAGCCTATAAAGGGCAAAGGAAAATCCTTACAAATAGAAAACCCCATTTTTGATTCTGAGGACTTGGTTGCATTCTTGGGTGGAGATAATGTGTCTGAGTTTGAGGGTAGGAATTACAGCTTGTGGGCATTTGTCTACCTGTAGATGATGTACTTGCTAATTCTGTGGGACACCAATAAACACACTGCTATTTCCTTCTCTTATTTTATTGTCTTAAAAATTAATTAAGTTAACAAATCTTCCCATGAGAAATCTTTTGCAGCCATCTGGTGTCCTAATGAGTAAAATAAAGGAAACTCTTGCTGCCAATTTTTCATATGAACAGGATAGCTACCCACCCTAGGAAGTGTAGTTTTCCTCTATTTGAGTTTCCTTATGATGGCAAAAGATTGAGCAATCTCTTTAGTAAGGACAGAGAATTTAAATTCCAGGTTTGGGTCAGGTAAGAAATAGTCCAAGAGTAGCTCACTGACTCTTTTACCAGTTTAGCCTGAAATGTGATGTTGGTTTATGCTGATTGATTTGCAAATCAGGGTGGAGACTGAGGAGAAATTACCAAAGTATTGCAGCTTTTGCAAATTTTTAGAGGACTGTGTTCCTGCTTTGTTATAAAATATTTGCTAAATTTTCATACATGTTTCAGGCCTGAAAGAGATGACTGAAACTGAAGCTGAATGCTGAGAGATCTGCAGTGAAGGACATTCCACAAAACAATTCAATGACTTGAGTAATTAAATTAAAGCATCCTCCATATTCCTGACGCATCTTTGTTCAGCATTTAACTGTTCTGTCTGATATGTGACCTATCTATACTCAGTTTTTGGGTTGTTACTTGATGCGGATTTCTTTTTCTATATGCTTATTGTTGAGGAGTTTGTAAGAATCATGACTGATAAATCCCTATTTGGGGCTGAGGAGCAGATTTCTTCATTGATAGAGATTCCTTCTGAAACGTTTGAGACCAATGGGATGCAGAAGTCATTCCACAACTCAATTTGAAGTTTTTCCTTTTGATGTATTGATTATTTATGGTAAAATGGAGGGAACATTCCATGAATAATCTATTTGCATTCAATCATGAATCCTTGTTGATCATCCCAACTAAACAATAATTGTGATATTTTCAAATAATAAAGGCAAGAAATACATGACTGTCAGGAAAAATGCCTTTTCTGGTTAAATATATTGCTCTTTGTGGTTTTTTACGTATGTACATATACCCATATTTTATTGTGTATAATACAGAAAATTCAATAAAGGGTGTAGGTTTTGCCAAGTGGAGGGATTTGTCTACTTTTTTTTTTTTAAGTAGATGCGCAATGGAGAGGAACTTGCTAGCTTTCCAGATGCTTCTGGTAGATCAGGCGGTGACTCTGTTCTTATGTCAGATGAATACACGTTTGTTTTTAACTTATGCATGACTAGTGCATTAGTGGAATCTAGTATCCAGAACAGAGTTTTACATTAATTGTTCCTAAAAATAAGGTGAAAAATTCATCAATAACCATAACTGATACTTATAATAACTCACATTAGGATGTGGTAGCTTCTTTTCATCATTGTTAGTCTTTCAGTCAAGACTGAATGTCCTTCTAAGGATGATAAGTTCAAGACAAACAGTAGTTAAGAATATAATGTACTAGCCTTTGGTCAATCCCTTTGGCCTGTGTATTTTGAGAGTTCAGACCAGTGGCTTTTCTTCCTTTGTAGATCTAGACAAAATGCTAGTACAGGACAAAAGTGTTGGGTTTTTCAACACTAAATTACTTATAATGTTATATATGATATTGAATAATTAGCTAGGGAGTAAAATTCATAAATACAGTGGCAGTTATGAGATCTCTTTAAAGAAAAGTAGTTTTCTAAATACTGTCTTTAAGTTAGAAGTGGTCAATTTTCCCATTCCTAGTGCCATGTTTAGACACAATCGCCTATGACAGAGTTGCTGCTCTCTTTCACTCACCGTAGAAGTTCTGTTTATGGATTTTCCTCTATACCATTTTTTCATTTCCTCGTATCAGTAGTTTCCCATGTACCCATGAAGAGGGTTGACATTGCCTCAGCTGTAATTTTGGCATGGCCGTAACTCACGCTGTGATTGCACCTGTACGAACTGATGGTTTTGAAGGGTGTTCCCCCTTTGCCACTAAAACGCCAAATTATTTAATTATTTCCTACTCTCTTGACTTGTTTTTTTTTTTTTTTAAAAAAAAAAGGAAAAAAAAAAAAAGATTTAATGTGTGATTGCATTTGCTTTCGAGAATGTGGCTGCTTTTCTCTAGTGTGCTGGCTCTACTGCTGATCCGTTCTTTCGTGGTCTGAACCTACTCCCATTGAAATCAATGGAGAAGTTTGCATTTATTTATTGGAAGTAGTCTTGTAGTTTCACTTTTTAATATGGTGAGTTTTACCAGTTTATTACAGTCCCAGTGCCAAACCTCTGTATTGGACTTGTAGCTCCACTGAAGTCACCAGAGGCATGTGGATTCAATACCAGATGAGGAGCTCTGTGCCTTGCAGTCACACCTTGCTTTTCTTCACTGCGCTCTCCCAAATATTGTTTTCTTTGAGAATATGGTTTCCAGGACTCAGCTCTGTTTTTAACTGGCTATTCGCTCTGTACAAATAGAAGGAAGGAATTTTTTTAATGACTGTTCTTAGTGTTTGATATGGTGTAAGACTGATCCTGGGAAGAAGTCTACGGTTTAGCTCACCTGCTGTCCCAGCTGGGCTTGCTGTCTGCCTGCCTGCCAGACTTTTTTCCTTTTTTCCTTTTTTTTTTTTTTTTTTTTTTTAATAAAAGGAGACCAGGAAAATGGACATAGAAATCACAGTTATCAGAATAGTAAGAAACAAAAAATTCAATGTATGCATATATTAAATCCTGTTGTAACTAAAGTTAACTTGTGCAAAAAAAGCAAAGCGATAAAAGACTGAACTTGACCCAACTGATTGTATACACCTTATCTGGCGATATTAACATGCACTTGAAAGTTATTAGTGCCCCAAACCTTTCAATACCAAAGTGTGCCCTAAATGTTATTTGATACTAGATGTTACATAAATCTGTATTTTCATTACTAAGCAACTTTAGGATATGTAGTGTGTGTTTGAAAAAAAGCATGGTAATAACTCACTAATAATGGGTGCCATGTGGGGGGAAAAAGGCAATATTACCTACCTAAGAAATATAAAACATGGTTTATATTTTCAACAGTTTGAGAATGAAATGAAAACAGAATATTTGGTGCACCTGTAAAAACATATTTGATCATAATGGCAAGTACAGCATTCTTAGTGCGGGATTCATATTTCATAACTCATGTTCAAACAAGAAAAATGATTATAATGTTAAGTATTTCCTGAGTTTATTTTGATGGATGGCAGAATAAGTATCTTTTACTCATTAAAATACAGATTGGTATAATTTAATAAATGAATTTAATACACAGATGTTCAAGACTGTTTGAGCAGAGTGCATATTAATCAACTTCTCTATAACTGATCCTCTTTTATACTTTTTAAAAGAAATTTGCAGGAGCCAAAAGTTTATTAGATCTGTATGATCTCGGCCTGGTATCAAATATCAAGTAGGTGGCTTGAATCACGTCAGGTGATCAAAGTGTTTCTTTTTGATTGATGAACTTGTAAACATCAAACTATTTGAGTGGTCATTGCTTTTGCATCTGTTTGAGACGCTGACACATCCTTTGAAAAAATGGCCAAGATTTTTAAGAGTGACTTGCAATACTGGGAACTTCACTTTTGGGTGCCCTACAAAAGACTGATCTTAAGTCAGTATTAAGCACTCTGGTTCAAAAAGCTGTTTCAAGTTAGGATACTTCCAGAATAGGGCTCCAGAATAATTTGTCACATACGAGAAGTGTAACCAAAAAAAGCAGAGCCTGATTCTTTCCTATTGTTTATGCACACTTTTGCTGCACTGGTTTCAGTGGAGTTGTGTGGGATTTACATGCACATAAATGAGAAAAGAAATAAGACTATCCTTTTTAAAGCGTGGATTATGGAAATATGTGGAGCTGCAAAGTATCCAAGTGAGCTTATAGGAAGTATTTGCAGAGAAGACTGGATCTCAGATAAGCCTTGGCCTAAGATCTGTGGAAGAACGTCATTGTGCTGCTACCCTTAATGCACTTGAAGGAGCCTGACTTCTCTCCCAAGGGCCTTGAGAAAGTGCCTGAGCACCCCGTGAAGTGATGCTCAGGAGTAAGGTCACCTGTATGCAGTGCTCTGAGCTGCCTTTGCTTGCCAAATACTGAACACCTGCATGTTTATGAAATTAGTAACACAAATCCCTTCTTATGTGATCTGTGCTTTGGTTGTCTTTGCTGAAACAGGGCTCTGTCTTTTTTTTTGTGATAAGTTAGAAGGTTGGGTTTTTTTTTGCTTTTGAAGCAGCATGTGTGTATAGTGCCCTCCTTCTTGCAGCAGATTAGGACACTGCAGTGTGGGAGATGTAGAATTCGAATCCATTCTCCTCCCCTGAGAAGTGACTTTAAAAAATCCAGTGCTGGGCAATTCAACAATGGGTTTAATTGAATTTATGCCATTTTGCATAGAGGACCTCAAGCTTTCTTGTGCTAAGAGCCAACACAAATGAGCGTGATTCCTTACAGTCCCTATCTATAGGTGAGTGAGAATACCCATCCTCCAAGAATCATTTCCCCTACTCTGATTTAGGGCTTCTGCCCACTGAGCAATCGAGTAAACCCAAATGAGTTCTTCGACTTTGTATCTTTCAAGAAAGGGTTTGGCCTTCAGCATTTGTTCTGGGTTCCTGTTCCTGTAGATGAGGTGTGAGCTTACACCTCAACTTGTAAATGTAGCAGTGTGCGGGGTGGCATAGCCTGTCCATGTCCTCCTTTTTAATAGGATAATCACCAATGGCCTGCTGGGAATGTTTCTTGGCTTTTGCTGATGTCCTGACTGTGCCCAGAAATTTAGGAGAGTGCTAGTTGGCCTGACCTATAGGAATGCCAGGAAGTACTCTAATAACAGGGCAGCTTATTGAATGCCTTTACATACGTTGGTGTGCTGGTGCTGCTTAAGATACTGGTATAGATACAACCATGTGGTTTCTCCTTGATTAAATACTGCTGGTGAATCTAACTGGGAGGTATGTAGTTTACAACACTCATTTGAACAGAGGTGCGAGAGGTCAAGTATATGCTTGTCCCTCAGGGCAAGGAGCTGGGTGCTTGGCAAACTGGAAGGGAACCCCACTGAGCATTGCCAGGATTGAAGAGCAGCTGAGAAGGCTCCAGTGTTCACAGCAAGTGTTGTGGGGCACATGTGTGCTATGGTGATGTTTGGTCACAAAGGAAAAATTAACCTTTTACTCCAGGCTTTAAGGGGAAATATCAGATTAAAGGTAGAATGGAAGTGAAAACAGAGAGGCATGTAGTTTTCAAATTATTAGAGTTCGCTGTTCCACTTAATGACAGCATCCTCCTTGGTGCATTCCCTGTGGTCAGGTAAAGCATTTGGGAAGAGGACACTAAGCCAGAATTTCAGGTGATGACACAAGTTGCCTTTCAGGTGTGGTTAAGCCTCTCAGTGCTCAAAAGAAAAACCTTCTCACCTTCATAGCAGCCTTTCCAGTAACCCCGATATCAAAATTGGTACTCAGGTGGGCCACTGAGAATTAACTGACTTCTGTGTTTGTTCCTGACTCTCCCTGCCTATTTACCAGAACATCTGGAGGGAGATAGTGCTGCAGTGACTCAAACAGAGTTCATTTGGGGGCTGGCAGTGAGCAGGATGGCTTGACTCTTTGTACAGCAATTCCTGAATCTTTCTGACCTGCACGTTCTTGATCCTTCGCTGCCCAACACCTTGCAACCATTTGCACCTGTACAGACCAAGTGTAGAAACCTGCCAGTCCAGATGGCAACAATTCTCACTTACTTTGCCCAGATTTTAAAGCCTACACAAGCTGCAGGCCAGCAGGAAATCATGCTGAGGGACTTTTTCCATTTCTGCTGTGACTCATTCCAAGGTACATGGTTCTTCTTCTCCAACAGGGGAGGGAGCTGCAGAGTAGTAAGTGGAAGCATTCTTTGCAGCAACCTTTTCATCTCTAATAGTCAACAGGAAAAGTGTGGCTTTACTTTGTTTTTCAGATAACTTAGCTATGATATCATAATGATAAGAAGTTTGTCTTAATGTCCAGTTCTGTAATGCATCAGCCAGATAATCAGTTTCTGCTCCAAGAATTTTAACGAGAGGTTTGTGGTCAGCAATCAGAACAGCTTCTTCCAACGTAAAGACTCATGGAATGTCCTCATACCAAAATACAGCAGTCAGAGGGTGAGTCTTGTTTCATATGTTTCATGGAAGTGGAAGCAATTAGCCTCTTTGTTCCATTATTATTTTAGATGAGAAGCATCTATACCTACAGCTGAAGCATTGTCAACTGAGAGGAAAGAAGACAAAAGGTAAAGTTTTTTCCATATCTTCCTAAGATCTTGATTTTGTTAAATAAATCCTTAAAGTTTTCAGTCCCAACCTGTTCAGGTGACATCTTTGTAACTGGATTTATTACAGCTAAGTCAGTGAGAAACTCGCTATAATAATAAACTATATGCAAAGAGGATGCATAACAATGTATTCTTTGGCACAGTGCTTTTTTTTTGTCATAAGCTGACTTTCTCTGGAAGTAGTTTAAAGCCTTACACATCACCTTCAGAACCCGGTCAGTTGCTTGTGAATGGAAAAAGCCACATTTGTCCTTTTTCTTACCTTTTCCAAATCACGTTAGACATCGCAGCACAGATTCCGGGCTTCTCAAGTTCTCCCACTTACATTTGAATAGAAATCTCTCTCCACTTATATCTTGCATACTTGTTCTATTATAAATTGAGATATCACTAGTGCACCAGCTATATGCTGTGATTCCAGAAAAGAGCCTTATTCATCTTAATGATGATGCATATCAAGACCCTGATTCCAACTCCATCTGCTGGTCAGCCTGAGACAAACCCACCTTTGTAAACTGCTCCCCATTTAGTAATGGAAACATTCTTTGGCAACTTTTGCACAGGAGCTGGGAATAATAGTCATATATGCCACAAGTTACATCTGACTACAGAATGTGACCTTCTCTGATTCAGAAAGAGACATTATTTGGGGTAATCTTAAAAGATCCAACCTCTGATTTTAAGGACAGGTTTTTTGTAACACTGACCTTTTACCCTTTTCTCCAAACTTGATGTTATATATTAACTGAAGATCATGCTACCAATTACGACACTATGATTCAGATACAAAATACTTCACTAATGTGCATTTATTGAAAAGTACAGCACATAGATTCAAAGACAAAAGTTGTTTCTTTACATCTGGATTAATTATTGCCAAGTCTCAGACTGTACAGTTAATGTTGCTGTTGTAAAGATAAAATAGCAGCTAACTTGTTTCTAAACATCACATTGCCTTCCCTTTCCTCCTTCTTTTAGTGGTAATACTCTTAAACTATCCACATGCTTGACAGACTTGACCTACCTATAGTATGTTTACAGAAATGCATGTCCACTTTTTATGTTTAAAGAGACACAGGCTTTAATCGAGAATTTTGAATAAGAAACTTTCCAGGTTCCTTCTGGCATCAGAGAGTTGTGAACCAACATCATGGTGATGGCTTCCATTGTAGAACAGCATTGTGCTATTGCAGAGAGGTTAGTATCAGCTTTGGAGACCTTCTGTAGTTTTGATAATGGGACATTAAATATTATAATATCAAATGGGACATAAATCTGGGCACTCTTGGCAACTTGTAAAATCTCAATTAATAAGCAACCCACGGAGAAATCTCTTTGTGTGTACTGTTTTTCTTGTGTGAAATAACTCAGAGAATTTTTTTCAATAATAATAAAACCCTGGGTAAGTTGGATGGTGAGCCCCAAGGATTAGGGTGGGTTTTTTTATAACTTCCCCATCTTTTGTGCCTTTGGCACTCCATCTCTTGCAACAACAGATATCAGGTGCCTCACTTAAGAACTGCTTATTAAAGCAGTAATCACTGATCTTCACAGTGGGAACAGCAGTACTGAGCCAAAGTCACAGGTGCCAACTCCACCATATTTGGCACCAAATCTTTATACATCATCTACTGTCCTGCTGCTTTTTTGGCCGTAAATCTAAGAACTACAGGCAATTGGCAGGCTCTTTGGAGAAGCTCAATAGCTCCAGTGAAGCTACCCTGTGCTCAGATGTCCTGAGCAAATGGCAACTGCAGATGTACAAATTGGCTTCACATTTGTCTCCTGAATTGCATGTGTGAGACCAGTTGCATCAATGCTGCAAGGCTGCAGCAAGTTGAATTCTGTGGCTGTGTCTGTGACAGTAAATCAGCCAGTGCCAAGGGATGTTTCTGAGTGCTGGGCCCTGGTTGTGCACCACCAATATGTTCGAAGGCATCTGCCATGGGTTTGCCTTGGGCTGGCTGGAAGCAGCCTTATCACACCACTCTAGTGCTACAGCTGAGCTCAAGTATGATATGGAGCGGGAGACCTTACTAGCTTAACCAGGGAGTAGCACTGAAACAGCCAAACTGCTTTTGAGAACAAGCTCACACACCCAACATGAAGCATTTTGCGTTGCCATTAACTGCTGTATCTCTGCAGTAGACAATACAGAGAAAAAGGGTGCTCTTTTAAGATCAGGAACAAAGCCCTCAATGAGAGGAAGCTCAGACACAAGAACTGAAGTTGTCTTATGCAGGACATTTACAGAGGCACTGGAACAATGTCCAGAGACACCTAAACTAGCATCAACACCATCTGAAATATAAGCACTGCACAGCCCAGCCCCATGAGAAGTGAGGTCAGTCATGTTAGACCTGTGTGTGTCTCTGCCACTGAGAAGCAGGATTTATCTTCTTGTCCATTGCCCTGCCTTAAAACTGTACACTGATCCCAATTCTGGATTTAACAGAGACTAGGACATTTCTGCCTCGCAGCCCTCCGCCCAGGGAAGACATGTCCTGAAGTTAGCAAGTATCCCACAGTCAGTGGTAAGCAGATCCTAAAACCTTGACTGTTACATGAGCCCTTTATCGTCAAAGTTCTTACAGTTCGTCTGCACGTGTGTGCACCACACATATTCTGCATATTCTGCCACGTATCTGAGAATGAAAATTGAACAGACACACAAATGTCAGAAACTGGAGAGAGGTAGCTCCACTATGAAGAGTTCTTCATGGTTTTGCCAAGCCACTTTAGGCAGGAGATTTAACCATTGCTAAACTTGTAAATAGCTTCTATGTCCAATGAAAGAAAAAAGATAATTTAAGTTATTAATAAGTACCTTTTGTTTTTTATCTACCCTGATTAATACAAGCTTTATTGCAGTTATAGCAGTATTATTGGAGTGACGAGTGAGTAATGACCTCATTACAAGAGAGAGGGAGCAGGGCTAAGTATGGCTCCCCAGGTGTCTGGAAATGTGCCCTTTGCTTATGCTACAGCAAAACTTTATAGCAAAAGTTGAAACTAGAGTGTAATTAAAACATATAAGTCTATATGTCACACTTTTTATCATACTGTGATTTCATTTAAGTTCTAATCAAGTCATAGAAAGCTCATAAGTGCTCTCTTTTTTTTTAGCACCGCTATCAATAATTATTGCAAGCACTTTTGAGAAAACAGCTCTTTTCTAAGTTATGGTTCCCAAAATTGATACACGTTATCTATAACAGATTATTGGTTAATGTCTACCTCATTTCTCTTTTTCCATGTACAGACTGAGTTTGAATTTCCACCTGCTTTTCCTGACTGACATCCAACAGAAAACTAGATAGATTTATGCATATTCTAGTACATTGCAATGGAAATAATAAATTTCGTTTTAGCTTGGCAGTTCAGAAAACATGGAAAGGGAATAACTGTCAGTCAAGGTAGTTTAAATTATTTTGCTTTTTATTCAGACAGAAAAAAACTTTAAAATATTTTGAGTCAAAAAATGCTTTGTTTCTCTTGAAATGAATTATTTTAATTCCTAAGGCATATTACTTTTTGACATTTGAAAAAAATACATGCGAAATGCATTTCAAAACTAAAAGTCACTGCAAATGGGAAACCAGAAATCTTTCAACTACTAGGGTATATTCCAGTTCTTTTCTCTTAAAGAAAAGTTTGTTGGATTTGATTAGAAGTCATAAAATGTCCAGTTTCTCTGGACCCACATTTTCCACAGAAAAGAAAATGCCATGAGCTATTAATTTATCTACCCAGAAGAAAAAAAAAAATAATAAAGAGAACCAAACCCCAAACTAAAGTGGAGACCATATAAGCAGCTCTTGGGGACTTTCTTGCCCTTGGTTTCACATTTTTCTTCCCCTGTCGAAAGACCTCTCTTACCTGCTAATTCTATAGGGAGGGAAGGAAAAGGTATACCTTCCTTTCTTAATTGACTATCAGCTAGCAGGTCACATACTTGATACTCGATTAGATTTTGCAGAGAACTGGTAATTTTTAAAATTTTTAAAATATATTTTTTTTAAAAATATGTTTTTCATCTCCAGAATTTCTGACATGTCTTTGTGTTCTGCTATATTTTGTTACGTCTTATCAGAGATGGCAGTAAGAAATAACACAGCGAGACTACTGATAGCCAGTCATAGCTTGAAAAGTTGTACCACTGGGTAAAAGAGATGCCCACATATCTGGAGATTGTTTCAGGTAGCAAAAAATAAAGTGAGTGTGACACAAAAATACAAATCTAATAATCGCTGTGTAAACAGCAACTTTAAGTGATATTTACTATTTCTTTAAAGAAATGCACAGTGCATACTATATCAGAACAGAATAAATGAAAGATCTGTTCACCTTTTTGTTTAGAGTAGAAAATTAACTGTTTATCTGAGCTCATCCATTCAAAAAAATCAATTTTATGTTTATAAAGTAATAAGTTTCAGAATTACAGAGATGATCCAGAGAGTTATTGTTATTTTTATTGACATATTTAACTAAACATTGACATCCTTCAATGCAGAAATATGGCAATTTATTAATGTGTTTCCCAAGTTGTATTCTACACCTCATATCTTCATATTATTAAAAGTAGTTAGATTCATAAACTAAATAAATAGCTGTTAAAAGATGATTGCTAATGTTTTGTTTTGTTTTTTTTTTTTTTTACCCCAGTTAGCTTGGGTATCTAAATCTGAGTAAAGTAAAAGGCTATGTCATCCCATCTGCAAGGGGAGCCACTGTGAATTAGCAATGCATGTGCAATCTGCTCATGTAAATCAGTTACAGCTTTTGGCTTAGAGATCCCTGCCACGTCTTCACTGCAGCTTGGAGGTGCAATGCCCGCTCACAGGGATGTGCCTGACCCGCTAGAGGGGGGACATTGGGCACCCACAGGGGCTCTGCCTGCCCTTGTTTCTTATGTTCCACCAGTGGGAATGCACCCACATCAGTACGGGGACCTCGCCAAAATAAGTTTAATGTTTGATAACGTTATAATAAGCTTAAGCTGGTCTCTGGAGGCCAACCACACCTTCTGATTGCCACACCAATGTAGGCAGTTAGCCTTACCTCCTTCCTGGCATAATGATGGAAAGACAACTGAGACATCCTTGTATTGCATCTGGCTGCCTTTGTCTGAGGTAGCCACAAACAGATTCAGCTCAGAGCTCCCTGACTTACATTCCTCAAAGTAGGAGTGTTCAGAATTAAAATCTGACTTCTAGTCAGTAAGAAAATTGCTTTTCTGGCATATTGTTTGTATGAAAACAGCATTGTGTCATGTATTTGCCATACTGAAGTATTGGTGTTATGCATGTTTTTAACACCAAACTCTGAAATTTCATATTTCAATACTTCCTAGTTAATTAAGCGTTTCATCTAATAACACAATGTGCTTACCGAATGCACATTTCAATATAGGACATACACACCTACACATGAATTATGTCTGCACAAGCTCTGTCTTTGTGAGCAGATAAACACACACATGATAAATAGATTGCTCTGTGTACAAAGGCATATGAATTTCTCGAGTCAAGACAACATTTCTTATGCACCTACGCAGATTTCATAGAATAAAGCTCTGCTGGAATTTGCCTGAAAATAACAGGGGGCAAATTAAATTTTCAAGTGGAATTCAGAACAATAGTAATATTTCCTGAAAGGCTACTAATTCTGGCGAAGCTATTTCAAAGGCCACATTCTTTGCAGGTCGCTATGGAGGGCTAGCTCATGGTATAAAATGATAGCACCCTTTTGTGGTCTGAGCTCTCTTTTACACCTGCTGTGTTCACTGTTTTCACCCTCTCATTTTCAGTTCTGCTTGGTCTAGCATGGACTGGTGCTGAATGAATTGAAAGCAGCAATATAAAGAAATCTGCCCCATATCTGAGGAATTTTTTTTTTTTCCTTTTTGACTGTCTTAAGATGCAATTAACTTCTCATAGGACATGAAATAACAACATTCAAAGCCAAAATTGCTAGCTGTTATTATTCCATGTGTTAAATTACCAGAACATTGAAGCTGAAGATGGGAAACACCCTATAAAATAACTCATTATGAACAATGCTGGTTTTCTCTTCTTTTTATTTTGGATTTGCACATCCCTTTGATAAATTTAGTTAAGAAGGACAATGCACCCACTCTAGTGCTGAGGGCTACAAGAAAAAAGCCTGTTCCAATCATAAAATATTTTCAGATGAACCAGTAGGGAGTAGGCTTTATAACTATTTTATATTTATTTGGGTTTCTCTGAGGATGCCAATACGTGTCAATCACACTTTTAAATAAGCTCGTTCAGACCCTGAAAATCTTGTATCCTGTGGCTGTGTGAAGCTCAGCTTGCTTTGCAAAATCTGTTCATAACCTGTAAATACTCAGAGGATGAATTGAAGCTAATCTTCCTCTTCTGTGGCTAAACTGCTGTCAGAAGATTTTTAGTTACATTAATGCACCTGCTCATTTTTAATAGCTTTCTCCAGTATTTTTCCACAGAAGCTTCCTTGCTCTCAGTAAATCAAAAGTTTGTTGCTTTTTTTTTTTTTTTTTTTTTCCTCCAGTGTGACTTGTCTGCTCTCTCAAGCCCTACTTCACCTGCTAAAAGACAGCCGTACCTTGACTGGTGTATCTTTGTGACTCATAATCTGTGCGAGTATATTCCTACAGCTACAGAAGAGGAGAAGGGAAATAATTGAGGAGGAACACAGTTCTTAATGTGAGTCTTCACACATTAGATAAAATCAAAGGAACAAGAAAAGCAGAAACTAATGATTTCTGGGCACCTGAGATACAGTCTTAAATAGCAGGGATGTAAAATCAGGGGAAAAGACATGGGGAAAATAAAATAGAAAGTGCCTGAGGGATATAGGGATGACTGAGATACAGCAGCACTGAAAGATACAGAAAATTAGTTTTGGTCTCGAAAACTAGAAGAGAAGCAGATCTTCTTTGTACAGCTCTGTGATTTCCCCTGTGTGCTCCTCAGTTCTGAAAACAACATTGTCAGGAAGATGCTGACAACCCACAGAAAAGTAGTGCAAGTGGTTCTGGGAAAAACTAACAGAGAATTCAGGTTACCTACAGATGAGTCATGTGTCTCATCTTCTCATCACCCATCCACTGCAATTATCTGGTTCTTCTTTCATTTTGCCTATGATTGCCTCCCCACTCAGTGTCTTTGGAGCATCTCCAGCTCCCTACCTCACATCTGCCGGACTCTTTCCCGAGCTAGCAGGAAAAAATCGTGTCAGTTCTCATGCTGAAGGCTTTCCCACAGTGGGCAGTGTAGCTATAGCTCTTCCTCGTGTCAGCTCCTGGTTTCTCCAAAACTCCCAAACAGTGCAGAGTAACCTCTGTAAATGGGGAATTCGGTCCATGGGTTCAAATCTTTTTAAGAGAGGATTGAGAGATAAAAAGACAAATCCTGCAATCATGTAACTTTCATTTGGGTAGGAATCTAGGCTGAGAAAATAGTTAGAAGCCTCAAAAGATTGATTTATGAGGAAGGATGATCACTGTGGTATTTGTTATTATGAGGTAGATCTTTCTCCTTCTCTATCTGTGGTTTTTGACCAAAAATTCTACCCTGGACCCAAGAAAGTTTTCCCAACAAAATTTATTAAAACTTGTGTGTTCCCATGAAACATGTCGGTTTCTAGGACTGGCGTTTTTCTGATGGAAAAATATTTTCCTGAAACACTTGACCAGCTCTACTGACCACATGAGCTGTAATAATTTGTATTTACAGACTGGGCAGACTGGAAAAGCAGAAATGTTAAATCAAACAGCGTCCACCCAAGCTAGAATAACTGAGAGGGATTCTCAATCCTTATGTCACAGGATACTGCTTTCTATCAGCTGAGAGTAGGAAAGCTTTCATCCACTAAAAGAACTTGATAGTTTCAGGTTCCTATCAGATGAACTTATTTTGTGTTAGTTCAGGATAGAAAGACCTGAAAAGTCCACACTGACTTTGAGGAAGTGGTGGTATATTTCCACTTTTCTTGGGTGAAACTTCTTTAAACTGTGAGATGCCTGTTTTCTTCAGTAGCCCGTAAGAACCATGTCTTTCAGCATAAGCCATGGCATCAGAATGTGTCCCTGGGTGGTGAGTTCAGTCACTGCTGTCAGTGACTCCACTGCCAGGAATGTTCACTGGGGAAACAGGGTCAGTTTTTGCTTGTAGGAGGTGATGGGCTATAATTTAACAAAGGAAACCCTTTCCATTTGTGAGCTGCTTGTTTGTTTGTTTGTTTGTTTTAGATAAAATTGTTAAGAGTTTAGCTAAACCCCTGTGCTTAGCTTGTCCAGATTGTTTGCTTTACTGAAAGGTTGCAGTCCAACCCCTGCTAGGCAATAATTAGAGAGCTTTGCTTTTTATTGTTGCATTTAAGTGTTCCTGGAGCAGTGGCTGCTCTGCTGGAGGAGAGGGAGCAGATGATATATGTTTTGCTTCTTTTTAATCTGTTGTCCAGTGTCACTACTATTGCAACAGTGGGTCTCCAGACGTTGTTCATTGTTTTTAAATTAACCGAAAAAAAATATTGCTTTTGAAAGGTGAAGGCATAAAGAATTGCAGGCAGCCCGATCAGCTTAGCTCCATCCTTTAATGTCCTACTGCTCGCTAGTCATCCTAAATCATGAGCTGGGAGAGACTAGCCATTTTGGAGCGCTTGTGCATTCTGCACTGCCTATACTAAGAGAACCTGGAGGGTTTTCTTTCCTTTGTCTCTTTCCATTTGGCTCCTTTGCAAGCGGAGCCTCTACTGACATCCACTGGTAGCCACAGGACAGCTGCGGTCCCTGCAAACTGCTTGTAACGCGCCCGTGCTAATCCCATCTCCTGCGCCAAGGCACTGATTTAGCACTGTGCTAGATGTCAGCTCAAATGTAAGGTCAAAATAATGTAATCCTTCCAGTTTCTCCCTCCTTCCCGGAGGAGTGTCCTCCTTCACCTTCCATGGTGGTAAATAAATTCAAGAGATGAAAACCTGCTAGCAATTTATTTGGCTGCACTCACCAATTAGCAATACAGAAAATCAAACCACGGTTTCCTAGGTGTAATGAGAATTTATATATAGTGGGAATGAGAGCTACCAGGAACATGAGTTTGTATGTTAGTCATTATACTTTGGGGTTTTTTTTGTGGTTTAAACTGCAATAAATTAAGACTTAATGATAAAGGGTGCAGGAATGAGGATTAGAGACCAGATGGGAAGAGTTGAGGGCTCTTTGCTGTACACACTGTGCAACTGGCGCTTTCTAGTCGTTAATCCCAGAGCCTGTCCTATTTTTAAGTACTACGAGTACTGCAGTACGAGATGAGCATGAAGATAATTGAGAATACGCCTATCAGCGTTAGCATCTTCTGGCTCCGTGTGACTCTCTCCATATCACATGGGCATGCCTGCAATATAACAAAATTCCTGGAGGTGTGCAACTTTGGGTTGGGTCCCTGTGAATGGATTTGCACGATGGAAATGGAGAAGAAACTGTTGTAGATGGCGTGAGATTCAGTGGGTAAACTGGGAGCCAGAAGAGGCTGCTCATTAAAGTTTGGCCAAATGGATTAGTTTCTACATACTTTTGGCCAGTTCTTTACACACAAAGTTTCTCTTTGTTAACTTGTTCACTAGTTATATTCAGTGACAAAAATGCCAGGTCCTGCGTTTCAGTCACAACAACCCCAGGCAACACTACAGGCTTGGGGAAGAGTGGCTGTAGAGCTGCCCAGAAGAAAAGGACCTGGGGATGCTGGTGGACAGCCGGTTTAACATGAATGAGCAGTGTGCCCAGGTGGCCAAGAAGTCCTACAGCATCCTGGCCTTTATCAGGAATAGTGTGGCCAGCAGGAGCAGGGAAGTGATGGTGCCTCTGTACTCGACACTGGTGAGGCTTCCCCTCTAGTGCTGTGCTCAGTTCTGGGTCCCTCACTGCAAGATCATTGAAGTGCTGGAACGTGTCCAGAGGAGAGCCAGCAAGCTGGTGAGAGGTCTGGAGAGCAAGTCATACAAGGGGAAGCTGAGAGCACTGGGCATGTTTAATTTAGAGAAGAGGAGGCTGAGGGGAAACCTCACTGCCCTCTACAGCTACCTGAAAGGAGGTTGTAGAGAGGTGGGTGCTGGCCTCTTCTCCCAAGGGAACAATGACAGGACCAGAGGAAATGGTCTGAAGTTGCAGCAGGAGAGGTTTAGACTGGATATTCAGAAGAATTACTTTACTGAAAGAGTGGTCAAGCACCGGAACAGCCTGCCCAGGGAAGTGGTGGAGTCACCAACCCTGGAGGTATTTAAGAAAGATGTAGATGTGGCACTTCAGGGTGTGTTCTAGTGGCCAAGATTGTAGGGAGTGGTTTGTGGTTTTGTGTGTGGTTGGACTTGGTGATCTTGTGGAGGCTCTTGCTGATCCCAAATGATCTTGCTGATCCCAAATTTAAAGTTCTGTCATAACATCCCACCAAAACCAGCACCAAAGTCTCAGCAGGCTTCTCCCTCACACTTTCTTGAATGGGAGTGACTCGTTATTTTTTGGAGAAAAGCACCAGCTTTCTTGTCATTAGAGGTGTTGCTTCTAAGCCACAGTATTTCTAGAACTGCATAAAATTCTCACTGGTGGTAGCTGAGAAACAGCTGAGTCGCTGAAAGCAGCAGCAGATTTGATGAGCTGAGCACACGTAAATCTCAGGTCCTGTGTGTCCCCACATCATAACATCGCAGTTGTGCAGTCAGTTTTGACGTGGGCCGTGTTTGCTGTCTGCTTTCACTTACGAAGAGCCTTGCAAAGTGCCAAGGAGAGGCAGAGTTGTGACTACTGTGGTGACACTCAACACCTACCTACCTGTGGCTACTGCTGGGAAGATGTTTGTGAGGAAGTATTCATCATAAGCACCAACCTCGAGCTCCCCAGCCTTTGTCCCACGGCCCAGCTGTCCCCCACCCCCGCATAGTGGGGGAATCACTCCAGCCCTTCATCCTCGTTTCATCCAAGCCTGTTTTGCTAAGGAGCCTCAAATGAGTCCTGCAGCAAATGGACAGTAGTTTTTGTCCACTGAGGTGTGGAAAAGCCTTCTCGTCCTCAATTTCTGTAGATATTTAAGATTTATGTATTTTTAAAACCACAAATGATTAATCTGCAAGAAAGTGAAGCTGAACAGATGAGTGGTGGGGTTCCCAGGGAGGTGAAAGGAGTTATCCAAGCAGGCTGTTAGTGGAACCTAACTTTATTTGGCTGGGTCTTTGAGCTCCTCTGTTCCCCCAAGCTATTTGATGCTATTTTCCACTGTGCATATGCATCTGTTCATGTAATTTAGAAATTAATAGTTTAAAAACACTCCAGAAAATTACTCAGTATGTTTCAGCTACTTTTAAAATAAAACCTATAAATTCTCTGTGAATGAAACCTGGGGGGAAACGGAGCATACCAATTTCATTACCCAGCCTTAGGTGCGCAGACTGGGCCGTGCACATCATCTTTATTAAGGCATCCACAGCCTAACATCATAGGGACAAGTGTTAGCATTTTCTCCTGGAGCCCAAACAGTATTTAAATTGGAAGTTGGAATGTCAAAGCCGAGAGATCTGAGTGTGCCTTTTCCTTGTGGAAAGTTCAATGCTTGGGAGTTCTTAATCAAGATTGTCAGACGTTTCCTGCTCATTTTCAGCCACCAACGGCAGGCATAGGTGACTCCCTCCTTGCTGTCGAGGGGCGGACAGAGCAGTACTGTGTGATCTGTTGCCCACTGAGCCACCTGCAAGTCGTTTCGCTCCAGCTGTGGTAGACCTCATGCAGAAACACAGCCTCGAAAGAGCTGGCCCCTGGCCAACAACACTGTTAGGGGTTTTTAGCTTAATTCTTTCACTGACCTCCTCCTGAGGAGCATAATTCATTAAGTACAGTATCATAAAGGCCACGGCAATTAGAAACAGAAAACACTGCCACCAGTGTAGCCCATAAAGGAGAGATCAACAATAAAGTGTGTGTATATATATCTATATATACATACTGTCCATGTTAGTTTATTCTGATATTAGGAGCTGAGAAGCTCTGCTTGCTTGGGATCTCTAGGTATGAGTTGAAATGGATAATATTTAGTCTGCGCTACTGTAAATCCCAGTGTGGGGCTCAGCAGGCTGCCCAAAGTGATCATGCTCCTGAGTAAGGATGTGTGGCAAGATTAAGGGTCACAAGTCAAAGCACTTCATGGAGTCCTCTGCTGTGAATGGAAATGTAAGATCTCACATGACCTCACAGTAGCTCTACTTAAAGGGAAAAATAAAACAAGAGAGGGTAGCATATCTAGGGTTAAGCATGCCTAAAGTCCGTTTTGTCAATTTTCACATGCTGTTCCAGAAAAACAGGTACATTTAAGCACAAATACCACTCTCCTATTCTACCAATGGTGTTTTGGGTCACCTAGGGTTATGACTGACAGGCAGAGTCTTGTTAATGGAAATAGTTTTGAGACATTCTGAAGGTGTAAAACACTGGATAAGCCTTTTTGATAAACCAATCTCATTGTAAGTTGGATTATCATTAAGATATACTCATATTTGGGTTTGGATTGTATAAAAAAAAAGAAATTTTGATCATCTTTACAGTTTGATGACTTGGATAATGATTATTAACAGCTGCAGACCTAGAAGGTTTACCATGCAAAAACCAAAGGAATTTGAATTTTTAGTTGTGTACTCATAACTTGTTGATTTTCCTTGTCTGATGATTTAAAAAAAAAAAGCAAAGCATGAGGGTCATACCCATTGTATGGCCATTATCTGTTTTTATCACAACCATCCTGCTTCTTTTTCTTCAGTCTTTGGTTTCTCTGTTCATTTTTTTTCCTTTTGTTTCTTAGGAACCTATCACCTCTTCTTGGCTCTCCCCATTCTTCTTGATGTGCCTGTGAGTGCCATTCAGATTTCATGAATCTGAAGGCATAGAGGCTCTCGAACACTGACAGTAAATTATAGCTGATTTGAATTATATAAACACTGAATTGCTTTATTTTCAAAAAGCTCACACCTTCAGATATAAATAGTGGAAGGCTGTGAGAAAAGGCATTAACTAAAGAATTTTCAGGAAGTCTGCAATAGAAGCTGTTCATGTGTAAGTATTCTAACCTAAGGCATATTGTTTTCAGTTCCTTTGACTGTTTTGATTGTTTTTATTGGGGTTTTAATGGGTCTTTCCAAACTTATGGGACACATAACTCCTAAGGGAGAAGGACAGCCTCAGGTTTGTTGTAACAAGTACTGCAGTAAACACTGCAGCATCAATTTACCTGTCTTTTTTCTTTTTCAATGCACCATTATTCTTCATATGAATGATTCAGATTACCTCCATTTAGAAACTGGTGAGTACTTGAAGATCAGACCATTTTTTATCTGGAGTGACAGTATTTTTTTTAATGTCCAACATAAAACACACCCAGCCTTTCTGGATATGGTTTCCTGACTAAGTAGGCCTATGCACATTCATCTGAAAACTGTTTCAGACACAGGACTTGCTGGCTTTATTGGCAGCAGTATAAAATTACACAGGTATCAATCACCTATAGGACCTGAAATATGCAATCTCTCCTCATTATTGAAACACAGCACAGTACAGCACACTGTGGGCTGTATCATGCCTCTTGCATCGTTAAGAGTGAAGGACTGAGGGGTAACACTGTAACCATAAACTCCTAAGGCTTTCCCAGTCTTCAGTGATATGTCATCCTTCAAGAAAAATCGATGTGCACCTTTTCCTTTCCTGAGTAGTTCCCTTTGGAGGTTTAGATGAGTGTAGGAACCTGGGCCTACTTTCTACCTGATCGGTTCAATTAGGTCCTATTTGTGGGAAAGGAAGATCATGAGAAAGGAGCCCAGTTGTCCCTACTGGGATTCTGATCAAGCCATGCTGTTTGGTAATAAATTGTCCTTACTTGGCTTCTTGCTGTGGATACTCAGGACCAGATCCAGAAAGGGAAGGAGTTGTTGCAGTGCCCAGTGTTGTGATATTTCAAAGTTATACATAGGAGTGGTATTCAAAATATTGGGGTGTGTGCCAAAGTTGCTGAGTTAGGTAAATGTGAATGGTAGCCAGCTCAGAGTGAGATTCACAAAAGGCATCTATTTCAGTGGGAAAATAAAGAACACTGAAAAAAGGATCATCCCTGAGATTTCTCTTGGCAGTTTCAGGACTAAAGTTAGATGATGCTGTGAAATGGATTCCAGGCTTGAAATCCCTCCTGGTTTTATGTCCCAGTTCTGGAAGACAGCAGCTGCCAGATGTATTAGACCTAACTATAGACAACATTTTCATTGTTTGTCAGTTGTGTTCTTATATTACTTATCTAAAGGTCTTAAGGTGGGGTAATGATCAGCTGTAGGCTTCCCTGATGAGGGGGCAGACAACTCCAGTCAGCAAGCATCCCATCTGAACTGCCCTCTTAGGGACATGTATACTAATAAATTAAACAATGCCACAATCTGGGCTTTAGGCCAGCTAGTACTCTTTGATAATGTCCAGATTATTAAATTATCTTACTCTCCAAAACAAGATGGCTGTGCTGAAACTGCCCATGGCAAAAGGTCCTTGTCCTGTGGTAATTCTCAAATTGCCTGGGAGAGTACAATTTTACCTAAATCAGCATATTCCATGGACTAGCGATTTAATAATTTGGATGGCCAAGCTGTAGTGCATGTGTTCATGCTCCATATATGAACATGGAGCATGTTCTGGCTCTTGTAAAGGCACTTGTTTCTCTCCATTGACTTTAAAGTGACCCCAGGACAATGGGCATCCTTATTTAAGAAGTCATTCAGGTGCACAAAGTCAATGGGTTATATATGGGTCCAAGATATTTCCAAAACTATTTGTTTGGGTGCTTGACATTATTGAGATGATAATGGTCATCACTTTGATCACCATACAAAAGAATTATCATGTTAGCACATTGATGTGACTCCGTTTTTGAAACAATGCATTTTTTTCTATCATGAAGTTAAGCAAGTTAGAAATACTATTAGTATACAGGCCATGCCAATGTGAAAAAGATGATATCCCATGATGGATACATATCTCTGACATCTTTATGCTTTGTTTCTTTATCCACTCCACTGTTGTTATTGGCAACGAGTGAAAATCTGGAAAACAAAGAAAATGGTTTGAAAAACAGTGATCTCTTATTCTTTTAGGTAATTTCTCTTTCTTCCTCTTCCCCATACCATACATATAATTATTTAGTATCTGTGGCTTTTTCCTGAGTGAAGGTTAATATTGTTTGAAAGTTCATCTATTGAAAAGCAGGTGGATAGTAAAAAGTTTCACAAAGGTTATAATATCTGCTGTGGAAGGGCACCTTGAGGCCAGGGGCAATCTGGCATGACATTTCTAGTTCTACTGTATTACTTGTATTTGGTTCTATCATATTCTTTAATACTTGGTTTTATCATGTTTTTCATTACCTATAACATGACATGCTTAGTTATCAACTTAGTTATCAACTAGATAGACTATTGCACTATTTTCTCCCACCAACACAAAAGTAAATGTAAATAGAGTATCAGAAACCTGGTTGTAAGTTTATAGTAGGAAGATGTGCAGGAACTTGATTGTGGAGCACACAGGAAAGAAAACATTCCCTTTTTCTTCTACTGTTGTTCCATTGTCATCTGGACTTGAATATTATAGGCATTGCAACGGGTCTGGGGTCAAGGTCAGATGAAATGTGTATGTGTTGAAATTAACCATGTTTTGCCTTTGTTTTAGAATTTCAATCTTTTACTGGAGGTGTTCCACTCTTAGCTGGGTAGAATTGCTCTCCAGAGATGCCTCTAGCTTGCCATTCACTCTTGAGGGCGTCTAGGGTGTAGGCAGCTCAGTAAAGCACTTGATTTTGGTTTATGGGTACAAAACATTCTTCGATCAATCTGATATTTTGCCCAGTTGCTTGGCTGAAGGCTTAAGTGAGCCAAAGCAGCTTCCTTGCTCACTGCTTGGGAAGAACAGTCCTTTGGGGAAGCCTATTGGTTTCATCCCAGGAAGGGTTAACCCTTCAGTGTTCACTAGGACCACTTGAGAAGTCATTTCCTACAGGAAGAACGCAAAGCATATGCATATGCTGCTTGTTAATACAGATGAGCAGTCAACTTGCAAGGCATTTTTAAAGTCTTTCAGTGCCTTGTGGTGCAGCAAGAACAGGCACCCTTGAGCCAATCTGAAGTGTGTTTGTCCACAATTTCATCATTGTATGTGTCTGAGTTAGTGTCTTCATTAAAATGATAAGTTTCTCTAAAAGCTGCAAATGACAAGTGACCTTATAATGTAACATGGTCCCGCTTAGTCTGCAGGAAAGTATTAAATGTCAGGACTTATAATTGTAAGGATTTGATATTTATGAAGGTCAGTTCAAGTGTGAGTAATATAACATAATATTACATTTAAACTAAGATCTGTGTTCATAGGAACCTTTTAAAAACACCCAGCTGCCACTGCTGAAATATTGCAATGATAGATGCTGATTTTTTTAGACTTAACACATATTGTGAATTTGCAGCTTGTGTAGGGTTTGTATTAAAAGCTGACACGATATTTTAATTTGAACAGAGGTTAGATTATTAAAGTTGGCAAACAGCCAAAACTATATCAATTTAAAAAAATGTCCATTTACTTGAATTTTGCTCTCCTTTGTTTTCATTGGTAAAATACATTCAAATATTCACCTGAATTATTGCTCATAATTAATATTTTTTTATTCAAAAATTGGCACATTTTGCCTTTATTTGGGGGTTGACACCACAAGCCAAAGTATAATAGAACCTTTTCAATGATAAAGTGAAAAGAAACCCCATTCCACAGATTGTCTGTCTCATTAACATTAAATTTATTCAGGTCAATTCACTGTTCAAAATGATGGATAGGAACTACTTGAAGTAGCGATTCTATTGTGTGTTTCTTGGAAAGATTCTATTCCCCTGTAACCTGCTCACAAGTTCTACAGACATAGATACAGCATGTTTCATATGAACTTAGTCTTGTTGGATGCAGAATGTCCATAGTTATCATTAGCTATAAAACCTCACTGGATGCCCAACACCTTTCAGCACATGGCTGGATAATGATCTACATTTATATCTTTCCTCTTTCCATCATCAGGGCATCTCGTATCTAATGAGGAAAGTATGGAAAGTGTCTGTAGAAGTCATAATAGATCAGAACACTATGTGATACTTTTTCTGTTTTCCACAGTGTATTTGAGTTTTGTGTTGAGTTGCTGTAGAAGGAAAACGCCTACTCATTAATTGTTTGATATAATCATGTAGGTGACTATTGCATCCATTTGGACCACGGAGCTGTGCAAAATGCAGGGCTGTACTATCAAGGAGCCTCTCTCACAGCAAATGCCATAAAAGAAACGAGAAAGGTAGGATCTCCAGTGATTCATGACACAAGTATATTACAAGGATGGAAAAGCTTTTTAGGTACAGAGAAGTTATAAGAATGAGGAAAAGTTTGGAACTGGGCCCTTTATGGCTGTAGATTTATAGGTAGAGCTGCAGTATGTTATTTGAGGAGGATCAAGCGATGTGATTCTGGCTTTTTAAATTCCACAAGCCTCCTGTCAAAGGATGTAGATACCTCAAACAGCATTTGTATAGCCAAATGTAGGTAGCTATAATGCAGACAAGTCTGAGCAAATCCTCAAAATTTCTCTTATAGTCAGTGGAGAGGAACGGAGACTTTTAGGATGCAATTACTAAAACAGACTACTAAGTTCAGTGAATCATTCTTTGAAGGAGACTATTCCTTCTGTCAGCAAGACAATTTAAGATTTATTTCAATTATAATATATAGATATATAATATATTAATAATATATTAGTATAATTTTAATATAATAATAAATATTAATATAACATATTTCAAATATATAGAGTAATATATAATCTGTCTATACAATATAGCAGAATAGGTAGGGTCAGAGGTATTATATAAGAAGATGGGATTAATTGCTCTTTATGGATGACTTACTCTAGTGTTCAACTTCATCTTGTCTAGTTACAGGCCTTTTACGAATGTGCTTAATTCAGGAATCCAGTTGCCAAATGATACCCCGCAGTTTTTAGTTAATATGCAGTTTCTGTAACATACACTAAGGATAAACAGGTATATTCAAAGAAGGATTCAGGGCTTAGGTGGAGTGAATAGCTCTCTGTAAATGCCCATTTCTGGACTGTCTACTGCTATCTGGGAGTTGTCGTGTGCTACAGGTGCAGAGTGCTTACAGAGTGCTTACAGGTTACAGAGTGCTTACAACACCTTTAAATCTCTTTCTCATAAAAAGAAGTACCTGGGTCCAGAGTTTTATAAATCCTGAGTCAGACCACAAAAATATTCTGTGAGGGCTAGAAATTGTGATATCAGAGTTGTTTAAAGACAACTCTAAAGACACAATAACTATATGCTTCAGCCCTTAGTGAATCCAAATCTTTGTGTGAAATGGTTTTGATAATACAGTCTCCTTAGTGTGCGTATCTCTCTTCAATCCCAAGTATATTCAGCCTATTCTTCCTACCCATCCTTCCTTCAGACTTACTTCTGTTTCAGCCAGAGCATCTTCCTCAGCCACACCTGTAGGTGGTTGAAGTAACTGTTCCTTCCCTAGGGAAAGTTGCCATGAGCAAAAGACAGTGGGATGAAGAAAGAAATAGTTTTCCTGTGCATCACAGCAGAAACACGAAAAGAGGTGGTTGTCTTGGGCTTCTGGAGACTTTCCTTCCCCTTTCTTTCTATCTTTACTGCCCTTGAAACAACATCATCTTCCCAGGGGACAGAAGCTTGCAGCACCTCTAAGTAACTCTTGGTGGGAGAGGTCAAAAAGTGGGTTGAGCAGCCCATCAGTAAATCTTTCCCTTCAACTGGATTAAAATGTGAGACTTGGTTGGTATTTTGGAAGTCCTATTTCCCATGCTAGTGGTCCACTGCAGCATACTTAACTTTCTGTATACAGTGAAGAAGAAACAGCTCATAGAATCTCAAAGGTGTGGTGAAAAACAGACAACAATATGGGGAAGTTATTAATGAACATGTTCTATCTGAGAACAAGACTGAAAGGAAGAGAACAGTATCTGATTTGACTAACAAATCCATCTAGCTCAAATGGGCAAGACCTGAGGTGTCTTCATACTTTCTGCTAATTGGATCATTGACACAATAATTCTAATAATTGTATAAAGGAGAATGCAAAGAGAAAAGAGCAACTGGAACAACACTGAGGACAGTGGCTGATGGAAAAGTATTGACTAAGTGGTATGAGTTGGGGAAAAGAAATGAGGTGGGACCTTGCACGTGAAAAGGGAAAATTTTCAAGTGATAGAATGCAGAAGGTAAATACATGTGGCAGAAAAGAGTTTCTTAGTGCTCTTGGGCAGTGCAAAGAGGAATGAAACATAAAGAGAAATTCCGTCATTAAAAAAGAAAAACTAACAACAAAGGATTATCAAGTGCATTCCACATTAGTGCAATCACACATCAGTTAGCAATTACTGCCATAATTGCACACAAAAATAAGAGTAGACAGAGTGGGTGACTACGTGCGTGACAATTAAAAGCACTTCCTTTCTTCATAGGAGGGATGTAGCTTAAACTAACTTTCAGAATGCCAACAAAAAAATTAGTGTTGCTTGTAAAAAATGACGGAGCTGCAGAGATGGGGACACATCAGCACATCTCTAGTATTGGAAGTGTATTTCTTCAGTTATAAACTGATCGATGAAGTAAAGTTTGTGCACATGTTGAGTGTGTGGGAGGTTGTGTTGGAATGGATAAAGTGTGGTAGCGTGGTGGAACACAAAGTGCATCCACATGGTCGTGTGTGGTTCTGAAGAGGTGGCGGTGGGTGATTTGAATGTTATTATTGCCTTGAAAAGTAATTTCACTGAGTTTCAGTGATTACAGTGATAGGAAAGGCAACTTAGCAATTTTAAGTGTAGTCTGAATTCGGCTGCATATATGAGTGTCTGTATAATGGCAGTTTAGACTGAACCAGATATTTTATTCTAACAAACTGGGGTTATGAGTACAGTTGCTTTTTAGATGTTTGCTTTAGGTGCATTTAAATGGGTTATGAAAACATTGGTCAGCCCAGGCCTCCAGGTCCATGACTGTTCACTTTGACAGCAGAGGAACATACAATGAGGTGAAGGACTAGTTCTGATGTATGGGAAAGAAATGAAGCATTTCCTTCTGCAAGGACCATGTGTTGTCTTTCATAGGAAAGTGTACATGCCTTTTTTTTCCTTTTGATCTTTATACAGTATTTTCTCTGTACCATTGAACCACACCAAATGTCTCTTTGAGAGTTAGGCAAACAAATGTCAACTTTTTGCCAACTGGTGTGAAATTAAAAAAAAAAAAAAGGATTTTTTAAAATCTATTTCAACTGCTTTTCTGTCAGACAATGATTGTATAATTGAAAGACATCCAGTTGATAAAAAAGAACATATTTTTTATTGGCAGCACAGTAACATGAGTTCAAAGACTGTATTTGCCAAGAGTGCATAACTCTGTAATGGCCGGCATACTTTTACAAGTGTTCAGTGGTATTACTGACAGAAAGATCGCTTTGGTCCAAGACAGATGTAAAATACTTCATTTAACAAATATTTACTCCACAATTATCTGAAAATGTAGAAAGTACAACCTGACATGTTTGAATATCTAAAGAACCTGTTTATGGGGTATTCTATTATTGTTCCTACATAATAATCCAAAAAATATAGTTGCAGGGGAGGCTGGATGATTTAGGGTATTGGTAATAGGATACAAAGCCTTTCACTTCTTGGTCAGCAGTTCAAATCTGGCTTAGGTTGGTAATAACTCAAAATGATTGCTGCACTATATGATGAGGGTTAATATTAGGCTGGTGCCCTCTAGTTTTCGGAGTCCGCCACCATAATGATAAATTGGCAGGACAGCCACAGGCTATTGTCACTTTTGCAGGAATTAGTGTCACGAAGAAGACCATGAAGGTACCTGCAGAGGTATATGACCCCAGCACCTCTTCCACGGAACTGTGTAATCGCCTGCCTTTTGCTGTCCCTCTAGGAACCTGTCAGGAGTTTGCTCCTAACTCAGCAGTGATGGAGACAGGAAAAGCTTCTGCAGATTGAACATCGCAGAATGTCAGCATGGAAGCATTAGGAAATACGCGTGTCATTATGAGTTGCCATTGCAATAGCCATGCTGATGGAGAACTGTGTGGCACAATTATTAAGAGGTAATTTGAAGACTAGCCAAAGTCTGAGAGTTTGTCTCAGTTTTCATTTGGTGTTTCACATTTGGGAAGCAACAGAACCCTGAGGTTTTGGTCAGAGGTGTAGAATTGAGATTTGAAGGTGAACAGTTGCATATTCAAGATGTATAGATGGTTGCATCTTTTCAAATCCTATGCCTATCGCTGATCCTTTGCGGCTGTGCCTCTAACTGGGAAACCAAATCTGGGAAACTAAATCCAGCTGGTGCCCATTTTCTGTGCCCCCTGACCAGCTGGCATAGCTTCACTCACATCCAGACTCTCCAACTCTCTCGCTGTCCAGAGCAGGACATCATAATGCAACTACTTAGAGTCCCTGACCCATACTAATGCCCAAAGAGGGCTGGGGAACAGTTCTGGAGGAGGAGTATTGGCTGGCCTAGACCAAAATTATGCTGGGGACCATCTGACAGGGTGATGGTGCAAACCATCATGTTCTGGTGCTAGGCACAAGCCCAGGCACTCTTTAATTCAGTAGTCTAAAGAGAGCTTAGCTAAGAGGTTTTATTTTCCTTGTTTCAGTTAAATACCTCTGAAGTGGAAATAGCAACATTTTTGATTCTTGTGCATTTAGGATTTTAGAATAAGATTTTTCAATTATTTGAGCCACACTTCATAAAAGGCAACCAATTTGACCAATCTCTCTAGCCTGGTAGGCAAATAATTGTATGTGAATTGATGATAAATGTTCATAAAGTTCTGCTCCTTGAGCTGATGTCATTTTTCTGCTTCCCTCTCTCATATGCTAATATATAAATGCTGTACCTAATGGGTCCCAAAATTTCAAGGAATTTGCTTGGTGTGATAGACAGATTGTTATTGATTTCATGTAAAAATCAGGACATCTTAAAAGTTGTTCCTTGCTGTCTTTGTTGCCAAGTGCCTGACTGTTACGGAGCAGGAGGAAGAAACCGAAGAAATGGTTGTGTAATGGAGGTGATTTCATTTCCAGCTTCCACTGTGCATTTGCTGCAGGCCAGAGAAGGGGAGTGCAGGCTCTGGGGCAGATGGAGCTGAGCATCACACAGTGCTCGGTTTGGAGGGGAGGAGGAACAGGGGAGCACACGCACAAGCAGCATGGCCCGGGGAAGAGAGGGAAAACCCAGGCACACAGATCTAATAGATAAGGTTTTTGTTAATTGTTAAGCTAACAAAATATTTAACTTAAAAAGATAACAAATATTTCATTTATTTAAGCTAACAAAATTTTAACAAACACCGCAGGCTTTATATAACCACAGTTTACATCTGAAGTTTTCCTCTTAGAAATATATTTAACAGCTTTCCTCTTGATTTTGGTGATGGGGAAAGGCTGTTTGCAGGGGCATCTTGATGACCATAGGATTTTCTCAGAGAGGGAACAGATTGCAGCACTNTGGTGTTTTTGTTTTTGTTTTTGTTTTTGTTTTTGGTTTTTTTTTTTTATGTAGGAAAATGGTTGAAGTTGTTTATACTTCTTCCTTGATTTCAAGTTGAGCTACTTTGCAAAACAAAGTGGTATCCTGACACTATTGCTTATAGGAATTGCCCAAAATGATCTGACGTGCATCTACCATTTCAATCCTAATTCTCCTCCACGTAAAAGTGATAGAAGCCTTTATTTTAAATTATATTCCTTTTCTCTGCTAAATGTTGCTCTTTCTAGCAATGACTGATGACTTTGCACTTTAAGAAGCTGTTTAAAAATATGCATACCATTACTGGTGGTTACTTTAGTTACATAAGCTTAAAGAAAGATATTTAAACACAGAAGTCTGGATTCAGGTAACCAAATTAAGGTTAGGAACGCAGCCACAGTTTGTTCTCTTTCTAATGATTGGAGAAATAGGCACCAACAGCAGTAATTTGGTCTCTTAGCACCTGAATTGCTCTGTAAGGCCTCAACTGCTTTCTGCAGACACCTGTCTGTACTGAGTGATTGGCAAAGGCAAAAGCAGTCCCCTCCATGATGGTGCTGCCCCAGTATGGCATGAAACCAGGCCACTGGGGCCAAGACTTCTAGGGAGCTAGTTACATTTCGAGTGCCCATTTTTTATGTCTTAGAGGAGCTGACCTTCTTGGCTTTTGGCTGCTTCAGAGTATCTCAAACTGGGCATTGTGGGAAACGTGGCTTATGTTTTTAACTTTACTTTCTGATTCCCAAATCCATTTAGACAGACAGAGACAACATTTCTGCCCAGTAAAAGGCAGAGTGATCCTCTCCTCCATCATGGAGGCAAGGAACAAAGAGAGGTCAGGTCAACAACCAGACCCCTGTCCTGGACTGCTCTATCTCTTTGTTTTGTTACTTGGCTCTAGCACATGACAGTAGTCGATGCTTTTTTTTCCTGCAGAGGAAAAGGTAGTAAAGTCCCTCAGCAGACGCTGAGAGCACTGCACCCTGATGGTCTGTCAGGGGGCACGCAGGACTATTCATGCCTCCTGTGGCATTTTTTCCTACCTGTAGTAGCCCCAAAGCATTTTCTTTTTGTGTTATGAAAGCTTTCCATCCTGGACACGAGTCCATCTTGGCAACCATATGAAACTCTGCACCCTTTATCCTGCATTGGGTCAGACCAAGGCAGGGCAGCAGCCCATCTCTGGACCACCAAATGGAGGATTGGGGTCTGCATTTTTTTTTTATTTTATTTTTTATTATTTTTATTTTGCATTCCTTCCATACGTGCTCTGTCTTCACTTGCCTTAGTGAAGATCTCTTCTGGTCCATAGGTAAAAGCCTTCCTGCCTTGTACCCATGTAGCCACATTGATTTGACCGTTGTTGCTCAGTTACAAGTGACAACGAAATTAGATTGAACAGTACTGTGTGGCTGGAACCGAAGATGATATTTTGCTGTTGTGCATGTGCTTGTAAACAAAAGAGAAAAAATAGATTATATCCTTTAAAAATGAAAAACAGGCTGAAAGAAGTTGGTCCATAGATTTCTTTAAAGTGTAGTTCTACTGACAAAGCTTATAAAAACATTCCAAAGTAATGTAGTGTGATGACCCTTGCTCATAATCACAGAAAACCTCTCCAAGTTTTTGATTTTTTAATAAGCCTATCATTAATCTTCAATGAAAATAATATAGATTTTATGAAGAAAGCTCACCAAAGTTCTTGGAAAACTTACAAGACATTTAACAGCTGAACAGTGTATCTCACAAATAGACTTTAAAGGTGCTCTTTCAAACAAGCCTTTATTTGATCTAGTTTTATAGTTAGCAATTGCTTTGGTCTGAAACCTCACCCATCCTTTCCAGCTAATAACCAAAAGAATCCTGAAATATAGCACTTGTTGGAGGTACAGCATGACAGAACCTGAACCATTTAGTACTACTCTTAGACTCTTGAAGGTGGATTTATTATTTGTTCTGAAATGTCCTATTTTACCCGAACTGTGTATGCACATATTCTGAGCAAAATAAACTACAGGATTAACAGTATTTATATGTATATAATAAACATGTAGCTGAATATATGGATTTTTTAATATTTTCTTTTGTGATTATTTTTTGTCATTTTTTTTTCTTGTAACATTGAGCATTACTCAAATGTTTCCTCCAATAACTTTAATCTGGATTTCCTTTCTGATAAAACTCTGCTTGTTTGCAGATCCAGCCGTCAGTTTTATGAGGATATCTTTGAGACATCACAATTATAAAACAAACTGGAAGGAAGAGCAGCTGTACTTACAAACAAACATCACAGGCACAATTAATCTGCTTAAAGGGTTTATGAGGGGACACATAAAATATCAAATAAAGGGTAATGGGAAATATTTAAAAAATGCTGAAGCTGGTAACAAGCCACAGAGCAGAGCAGCCAGTGCATGTTCAGGAAACAGAATGTAGCTAGTAACTCATTTGGTTGGAAGCCACCAGCTCTCTACCTCCCAACCTGAACTGTAAGGGCTGTTTCATGTTTCTAAAACAGATACAGTTCTAGATATATATACTCCATTTACTTTGTAGATTACAATTTAAAGATATTCCTTTTTTAAAAGTGAAGATGGTAATAAAATCTTAAGAGGCCAGTTTTGTTTTCTGTTGTTCAACTTAAACCTAGTATGATCCCATAACTGTGGTTGAAATTTATGTCTCTGCTTAGATAAGAGAAAAACATATACATACACATGCTCTTTCATGCTCTCTTTTTCTTTCCCTCATGCACATACACACACTTCCATGCCAACAAACATACTGGAAACAGGCATTGAATCAAGCAGTTGTATGACTATTTTTGATACTTTTTAAAAATCTCATAAGATTTTAAGATTAAAAAAAAAAAAAGAAAAAGATTCTTCTATAGCTAACAGCAAACATTGTCTTCAATTCCAAACCCCATTTCTAGAATCTGAATTAGTTGGATAATGCATTTGTTATTGTCTTAACAGAAAGTTTCAGCACATGCCAAACTGAAATAGCTTGATATATAAAATATCCTGAAGTTTAATATATGAGACTGCATCTTCTTGTGTTGCATATAAAGCATCTTTTTTTTTCTCTTTCTCTAGCAGTGTCTACAAAGTCATATAAGTACCAAAGTGACTCTGGTGGTCTGGTCTGCTGGTTGTTGTGTTTTCTGCCATCTCTACCAAATATATTAAAGATCACTCTTTTCAGTTTGATAGAATGTGCATTAGCCTTCGTATGCTATAAATTCCCATATGCCCGAGAAGAGGTTTTGTTCAAGATACACCACAAACATCACCAGACTGGTTCTTTGAAGGAATAAACCACTTGTCTCCTCTCATGGAAACAAAAGGCAAGAATGTTTCTTTTTTTTCATCATAAAGGTCACTTGGCTTTGGCTATACGTAAAGTTTTTATCAACAAACTATCAACTTGGGACATTTCCTACAAGTTGGTGAGGCGTCACATAGAATCATAGAATAGAATCATGGAATCACGTAGGTTGGAAAGGACCTTTAAGATCTTGTCTCCCACTGTTAGCATAGCACTACCAAGTGCACCACTAAACCATATCCCTCAGCACCACATCTACACATCTTTTAAATACCTCCAGGGATGGTGACTCAACCACTCCCCCAAATAGCATGTTTCAATGCTTGATAGACCTTTCAGTCAATAATTTTATCCTGATAGCCAATCTAAACCTCCCCTGGCACAATTTGAGGCCATTTTTTCTCATCCTATCACTTGTTAGTTGGAAGAGGAGACCAACCCCACCTTGCTACGCCCTCCTTTCAGGTAGCTGTAGAGAGTGATAAGGTCTCCGCTCAGCCTCTTTTTCTCCAGGCTGAACAACCCCAGCTCCTTCAGCCGCTCCTCATAAGACTTGTGCTCCAGAACCCCTCACCTGTTTTGTCAGTGTCTCAAAGGAAGCTGTGTGTTAAATCTTTCTTGTTTGAGCTATATAAGCACGGAGGGTTTTGTCACAGGGACGGTTCCAATTTAAACTTTGGTTTCAAAGGGTGGTTTAATTACTGGTTTTGAAAGGACCTGTCTGTGCTTGATTCTGATCTCACTTAAATTGATGCAGTTGTGTAAATGCAGTGAGATCCTGTGTTCTCGTAAAGCACTTCCTTGCTGCTTATTTTGAGAAAAATTAAAATGTATTAAAAAAGGAGAAAAAAAAGGTTTAGCAGAGAAAACAAATCAACTTTAAAAAAAATAAAATAAAAATCCATGCAAAAGAGCAACAACCCAATGAATTTTCCAAGACGATGAATGCATAGTGCCTTTGGATTTCTGCCTGTTTGTGAGGAATGTTCGTATCTTGGGATCACCACACTCCTTGTCATGTATTATGCTTTATATGGACTCAGAACTGTCATCGCAATGCACATAAACATTTTTTATTTTCTTCACCTGCTCATGTGGCGCACACCTGGGGCTTGCTGGCAGCGCGCTTGGCTTCGGCAAGTGAAGGAGACGCACTGCCAGGTTGGAAAGCCAGCCCTGTTCCCTTCATGTAAGTTAAGCCGAGTCGATCCCCTGCTGTTTTTATGGAGTGGTTAAGGATAGGGCTGAAAAACTTCAGTTTCTACTGAAAATTCAAAAGTGTGTGGGGATAGTAAACTTTTAGAGACTCAAACAGAACCATCAGTGCTTTGCTTAGACCTTTAGAGCAGAAGTCCCTCTCCTTTAGAGCAGAAGTCCCTCTCCTTTAGAGCAGAAGTCCCTCACCTTTCCCTGTCGGCTCCAAAGTTTACCCCTGGTGACTCCTGAGTTTTCTGTCTGCAACACGAGCAGCATCACCACAAACCGCCTTGCCAGGTGTGGCAACGAGTGGACCTTTAGAAGTCAGCTAGATGGCACAGCGCTTTGCTGCTGCTCTCTTAACGTAATAGTTTGGACTGAAACCTTTGTTGCTGTTTAGTGCTTCCTGGAGCAGAGGAAGTGTCAGCTGTATATTGCTCAGAGCTGGCTGAAATGTTTATAGAGGAACTGAAATTTTCATTGATTTGAGTTCATGGGCATCACATAAAAATGCATGGCTTCCTGCTATGGTTTTTTTTGCATTAGTAAACATTTTGTTGAAATGCTGTCTGCTGTCTGCTTCTCAGTCTCCAAGGCCTGAAAGCTGCAGGAGAATGGAAACAGTGAGAGGGGAAGGTGTTGGAGGGTGCCTTTTGATGAACAAAGATTGAAAACTCAATACTAGGACACCTTCTGGACCTTGAATTAATGCTACCTACACACAGGCATACACACAGGCACAAATATTTGCATATACATGACAATTAAGGGACTGAAATGTATTCCTTCTCAGAAGGAAGAGATGTTACCTTCTCCTGTGTGGAAAAAAAGGACTCTTATATGCTCTTGTTCATCCTGTGGCCAACCTATTTGGGACGTTTTGGGTAAGGGGAGTCACAGATGTGTCCGTGCCCACCCCTGCAATGGGGTGGGCATTCATTCATGCAAACAAACCTTCCCTCCCTTTGCCATAGTGGGAGCTGTCTTCTTGGGGAAAAATGTCTTGCTTAGGCCCCTTTATCTCTGCAGGTGCAAAACATTGTGGTCGTAACTGAGTTTGAAATAGGAGAATTTTGTTGGTTTATTTTGAGAAGACAGTTCGTGCTTGGAATTAAGTCTGATGTTCATTACTGGCAGCAGCGAACAACTTGAGCACTCTTGGATTTGATTTATGGGTGTGATCTTTGAAAGCCCAACTCTGTGATGATGGTTATAATGTAAATAACAGCACCAAAACCACCATTTTGGAAGAACGGACATGTCTCTGGCATCCTGTTTCCCTTACATACTCCAGTTACCCAAAGGATGGATGCCTCTGAGTATTTTTAATCAAACTAATCCACACTATACAAGTGATTAGATGATTTTCAAGTGCAGTTCTTTAGGAACAGCATTCATATTTCAGTAATCCCTGCAAGGCCAACTTGGACAAGAGTCTTCCCACACACAGTGTGTGGCATTCTGCTGTGAAAAAACAAGGGTGTTTCCAGTTAAAATTTGGCTTTCACATCAAGTCCATCCTTTGGCAGAAGAGTTTATATTATGTCATGAAGAAGTCCAATAATCCTATAAACGCACATCCTTGAGGTATAGGGCTTTTTTAAAAATAGGAATGTTTACCATGTTATCAACATTTATCCAGCTGGTCAGAAAATGAGAATATGGAGAGTGAGAGAGTATGCAAGTGCGTATGTCTTTAGAAGATTGTTGAAACAAGCAGAAGAACGATTCAATGCTCTTGGGCCAATTCCACCATGTTTTGAAAGCAATGTTTATTACAAAACATGGAGTTCAAGCTGTGGAATTAATCTCTTTGCTTCCTGCCTCTTTCCGCTCACACCCACTGACACACACCAAATTCAGTACTTTCAGATAGAGTTTGTGGTGGTGAGAGGGGGGTTGACTGGACCTATTTTAGGGATAGAAACTCTGAATAATTAAGCACCTGACAAACGATTTGGATTTCAAAATCCATGGCTGTGTGGACCCCTGCATTTGATTTTCACCCATTCCTGTTTATTAACATTTTTGCTACTGGACGCTGTCAGAGAAAAGTTTTTGGACTAGATGGACCTTTGATCTGACCCAGTACATCTGTTATTATGGCAAGAGCTGCATTGCGCAGGAAGCAGATGACGCAACTTTACAGAGAGCTGGTTGGGTCCAGACTGGAGTTAAAGATGCTCTCTTCCCCCCATAAAGCTGAAGATGTTTTGGACTTTGGCCGCCACATAGATGTCTCGTTCCTTGTGGGACGCTCCAGCTGACTGATGGAAGATAAGGACTGTTACTAATACACTATTTGCTTCACTGAAGCACATTTTTCCACTTCATCCAATAAAACACTGATTTGTAGATCTTTGGAACATTCTGTCTGGTTTAGTTTTTTGATTTACTCATTTATTCTTTCTGGCAGAAGCACAGAAATTACTTATTTGTGGGACATAGATTTTGATTTTCACTTTGAGGTCTTCTTGACTTACATTCATTAATCTCCGTTGCTAAGTTTTTCTGGATTTAAGCACCTGGGAAAGACAGGGAAAGGGATTCCTGAGATGCTCCACAAGATTCTTTGGCTAAATTAGCAGATCAAACATGACATTGTCTCAAGCACTGGCATGCAACCACCCATATTGTAAAGCTGTTCACACAATTCTGGGCTAGATAGTGTTTTCCCAGATAGTACCCGGGTAGAGTTTGGGGCTGGTGTGAGCCAGGAGGTATTCACAATTGGATGTGATGAGGCCACCAAAAGGGGTAGGGTTTGAACATTTGGCTGTAAGGATACATGCTGTGTTGTGATATACCAATTTATCTCAGGACTGAGAATGTTTCTTTCTTACAGTTCTAATTCTGTTACTTCTGATGTATTTTTTTCACTTTATTCAGAAAGCACTGGATCTCAGCTTTACTGTCCCATTTGTTTTGCTGTGCTAAGGGATGGACCTTCGCTCTTATTGGGCCAGAGATTTCTAGACCATTTAATCCCAACAATCTCCTTTTGCAGAGATAAAAAGCTAAAAAGATAACTTTTTTTCAAATATATCCCACATTATAAATTCCTAAATTAATATTTCTCATTCAATGCTTATATTCTTCAAATATTTTTAACCCTGCCGTCGTGTTCATTCTTCACCTGAATTTAACTGTCAAAGCTTTCCTAGACATCAATTTCTTATAATTTCTTTGTTCTTCTCAAAAGTCTTGCAGAAAAGGAAAAGATAGAATATCTTTTAGCTTAGTGACTATTCGCTTCTACCTGGCATCTCTGTCACTGTATCTGGAGTACTGCATCCAGTTCTGGCCTCTCTGGTACAAGAAAGACATGGGCATACTGGAGCAAGTCCAGTTAAGGGGAATCAGGTACTTTCTGCTGTCTACAGCTACCTAATGGGATAGAATAGAGAAGGCAAGGACAGACTCTTCTCAGAGATGCTCAGTGATGAGGTTCTGAGGTGAAAAACCACAAGAAATTACAGCTACATATTATGAAACAGGTTTTTTTGCCATGAAGGTGGTCAAATACCAGAACAGGTTGTCCTCCAACATCAGGGATACTCAAAGCTTGATGGGACAAGGGCCTGAGCAGCCTGATCTAAGTTGTCCCTGCTTTGAGTATGGGATTCTCTTTGGATTAGAGATCTCCAGAGACTCTTTACCAGCTAAATTATTCTATGAGTCTGTGAGTATACCCAGGAGATAAACGTAATAGAGTCTTATCTTCTCCTCCCTCAAGGATTATTACTACTTGAGCTTTCTAAGCGCAGAAAGGCATATGTTGCATTATTTATTTAGACTTTCCCCTCTTTATTTACAACAGATATATCCACATTTGTGTAATTCCACTCTTCATATAAAATACTCATAATTCATACTCAGAAAAGACAATTCCAATGAGTCATTGTGTTTAGTTTAGTGTTCTATTCTTCTCTGTACAGCAAAGTTCTAGTTCTGAGGCATATGGTACTTGTTTCTAAAAGGTTTTATACATGATTGCTAACTTTTGATGCCTCAGATTAATTTAAATTCATCTAAAAAATTTACTTTTTTAAAAAACATGTTTGTCGTTGAAGCCTCGGTAAGCTGTAACTCAGTTTTAGTTAACAAAAGAGGCAAATACATTATGCACACAAAAATGAATATTACCTTTCCAAACTGGATTTGAAAAATCAGACCTTTTCAAAACCTGAGACTATTTCTGAGAATCTGATGAGCAGAAGTGAAACACACTGATTAGGTACTGAATACTATGATTTTATATTCTTTAATTAATTTAAATGAATACTAATAAAAATGGTGTCAGTCATTTAGGCTGTTAGATGAACAGCATCCTTCCTATTCAGCTATTCAGTTCTGGTTCATATGCATTTAAGTATTCATGCACAAATTACAAGATTAACTGTAGAATTGCTGTGATGAAGAAGAGTAAAGAATGTGATTTACAATGTTAATCCACTGAGCCTGTCTAGTGTGAACTAGATGTTCCCTGAAACTTGAGCACAATCATTCTTACTTGACTATTTATGGAGTCAATAAAATGAAGGAACTGTGTCTTCCAGCCAGCTGACCTAATGGGTGGATGTTAGAGCTCAGAAAGGGGTGATGACCATAAAGTAGTGTTTTGCAGAAGAAAGAGAGGAGTTTAGAGTCTCAATTGGTTTTTAGACTTTAAAAATTCAGTAGAGGATAACTTGTCTTGAGATTATAGCTCTGAATATATTCTGTCTTTCCTTCTCTTTGTATTCTTCCCCTTTCCCTAAGTATATATGAAAATAGAAGGAAGAAAAGAATTAACTGAAACTAATTTTTTTTTCTTTATTTATGGCATGAAAGACAATCCTACATGTTCTCTAACAACTGGATGGAATATTCTTTTGGTTTTGCCTAACTTTGTGTGTGTGCATGTGTTCTTACATGCACTTATATTGTGGTGAGTTGCAGGGAGGCCTCCAAGGAACGTAAAAGTTTGCAATGCAACAAAATCAGATTAAGAACACTTACTCTGAAATGGTTTGATCTGATGTTATGAAAATGGTAGAATGTAAATACAAACTATTTTCATGCCAACATCCTGTCCCTTGTGAACAGTGGTGTTCTTTTCCCAGACCTTTCCCAGGAGTAATCTGCAGTAATTTATAGCCACTGTTAATAGCCACATCTCCTTTGTGTGGTACACATTTGTTTGATATATTAATCAGTTCCATGAAAGGAATTGCATTTTTGAACATTTCCCTCTGATAGATGACAGAATATACAGTCATTACTCTTTTCTGTGGTTTTCCTGAAGGGATGTTTTCCCCACATTTTTACATCAAGAGGGTGGAAGGCTTTTTCAACACCTGCTACAGTAGCTCTAAAATGAGAAGTCAGAAGACCATCTGCTTGCTGGCCCTTCCTCTTGTTACTGTGTTTACATCAACTCCTCTTAAAAAACACTTAATAGAAGTATTCTTCACTTCTGGAGAAGGAGTTCACTAGGGAGAGAGATGTGATTTTGTTTCATGAAGCCATATGTTTTAATGGAGTTATATATGTCAAACCTGGATAAGCCAATGCCATTGTATATAACATAGGGGACATCAGTTGTTAAGAAAGCTGCAGTCATGAAGAACCACTGGGAAATTTACTTTTCACTCAAAACAGTCACCACACATCAAGAAAACTGAAGCTTCAACTCTAATAGATTTTTTCTAGCGCTGAGAACTATCAAACTGGTATTGAAGAAGTGCCAAAGTTCAGTATATTCTGACCAGGTTCAATTAGATATTCTACAAGTGTAGTGTATAATGTTTAATACCAGTTTTACTTATCTGAAGATTTTTGACATTACATGAGATTTTGGTTTAGCAAAGTGATACAGCAACCTACTAAAATCCACACACTAAACTAACAGAGATCAAAATTAATTTCATGGAATGATCCCAGAGACAGTTTTAATATTTGTTAATTGTTTTGTAACAAATATTATCTGGAAGCCAAGAAAGCAGTGATCTCTATAGTGGGTATTGTTATCAAGTTTCATTGAAAATAATCTGCATATCATTAAGTGTGATTAACTTAATTGCTATGTAAATGGAAGTTGTACTTTGAGGATATTTTTCAGAGCTGTTATTTGTATTGTCTAGGCTGGATTAGTTTCTTCTGATTTTGAACACTTCTATATAGTTAACTATATTAATATCACAGATATTTTAGAATAGGTGTTTAATAATGAGCAGAAACGTAACCATCACTGCATGCATTCGTGTCCATGGGGAGCATCACTCAGAAAGAGCAAGGTTTGGAATATGAGTTTCCAAATATAAGCCCTAGAATCGTGTATGACTTAACATATAGAGCTTTGGTGGACAAATGTGAAAGAAAAGAAGGTAAGATTATTTATTTATATTTTTGCAGTGCTACCCAGATTCTGTAAAAACATTAGAAAGTACACAACAGTGAATTGCATTCTTCATATGTAATAAATGGGCAACTATGATGTGTAAATATTCAGTGCCTTATCATTGTCAGGATTCTTGCACTAGCTGGCATATATTAATTTCAATAAGTGTAGAAAAGGTTTAGTAGAAAAATACTTGTTGCTTTCTCAGAAGCCATGGTCCTGAGTGCAGCGACATTTCATTTTACTCAGTCAATGTTAAGGAAAGTGCATGTCACTTAGAGCAACACAGAAAATTGCTGTAAAAAGCATTCCCCAAGACCTCTTGTGACAGACTGGAGAAAAGTTCTCTTGTCTTAAATTTTTCCAGAATTCAAATGATCTCTTCTTGGCCATTTCTCTGCTTTAAAGTTATTATTGAAAAAATGTAAATTTGTTCCCTTGGCTGAAGCGTCTCTGAGAGGCTTCCCCCATTTGACTCCCTGATGCCATATTCCAGAATTGCCAATCACTTAACACATATGGACCCCAGAATATTAGCTTTGGCAAGATCCCCAGGCTCTTTGCAAAATAAGAATTCACACTTCCTGAGCCAAGTGTAAGTGGAAGGTTCCCACAACGCTGGTGAATCTTGAAAGATTCTCGTCAACCATTTACATCCAGACAAGTGAAGAGTTTCAAGCTGTTGACTGGCAATACCACTTATAGTCCATTCTTGTGGTAAGAAGCAAGTTATTAATTTTTTCTTTTGAAGGCATACTGCTTGAAGGTGCCAGAAAATTAGGACTTTTCTTAGCCAGTGTTAATAACACACAGTTTAAGCTGGAGAATTTTAATCTATTCAATTTCATTTTATTTTGCATGGAAGAAAACCTAGTCCTTAGCAACAACTTAAGTATGGCAAAAATAAAGGTTCTGTGGAATTTTTTTGTCTGCGACTTCCCTACCTGCTTATCCAGTAAAAACATGCATTCATCAGTCCATCTCAATGCTTGGAGCTGGAATCAGTGGGAAGAAAATCACAAGTAGTGGAAAATCATACTCCCATATTGACTTTAAGTTGGCTTTAGCTAACCAACCTTTCAGCTCTGTTGGTATCTTGCCTACTAAGTCCTGACTCAGAGGCCAGTATTAGAAGTACTTCTGTCGCTTGGTTTTACAACTTCGCAAACACACGGTGCATGATTAAAAAACTTCAATAATTCATTCATGTTCATCCAAGAAGGCAAAACTGCATTTATGTGCTGTGACCTGAGAGTTAGAACAGCAGAGAAAGAGAGGAGTTTCTCCCTGGGGTTTTGCAGGCACATGGCACACCCTTGTGCTCCATTCTGAGTGAGGGTGATTTTATCTCCAGGAGGTTTGTACTGGGGTTCATTCAGAGGAGATGAAAGCCACTCAGTGGTTTCTTCTTTCCTGCTGGTAAAAAGATTCCTGCACAGTTTTTTAATAGGATGCTGGGTTTTATGTACACATTCCAGCTTACAGATTCTTTTTATTATAATACATGTATATATCTATATAGCTGTCTTTGTAAGTTCAGAAGCCCCTTCTCTTGATGCTGACACCTGACCAGCGTATGGCCTGGTGCTGTATCAGACAGGGATTTAGGGCTTGATTTACTTTGGTACTGAAACAGACTGAATCCCCATCAGTTTTCCTAAATATATTCTTCCTTTTCATAAGGAATGGTATGCTGGTTATCAACAGTGTATCACATTAAAAATGGGAAAATATAGAAGTTTACCACTAAACTTTACTTTTTCTTCAATTCATTTTGCACAGGCCAGGCAGTAAGAACTAATTAAAAATGCAGCTGAATATAGTATCTTCTGGGTGGTTTTGGAACTCAAGTAAGCATAGGGGGAGGAGAGGTAAAGAGAGGTTCTTGGATAGAAAGATTCTCGCAGGACTTTTTTTTTTAGTTAAAACATATCTGAGCTCTTTATAACTCCATCTATAGTTCAGCTACAACATATCTTTTATTACAATGACATTTTACAACTGTAGTTAAAAAGGGACAGTGCAGACTTATTCCAACTTCTTTTAACCTGACTGACTTGAATATCGGTAACAGTCTACAAATGGCAATATGTGCCTGACTGTGGGCTGTGTGACTGCGCTGCTGTTCACAATTCTATTAGAGAGATGAGAAAAATTAGCTTTAAGTATAAAATGTAATCAAGTGCTTCTTCTCCGTAATAAGGACCATGTGCATAATGAGATCAACAGCAAACATCAAGAAACCATAAACAGCTAAGAGAACTACTGATGTTATTGGAAAACCCTCATTAGTAGCTATGTATTTACATACAGAAGTAGGAAACAGGTTAAAAGAATCATAATAGATGCTACCGCATTGTTCTGATTTCTGTACAAACAGCACTGCTGAAGGACTCTTTCCTGTGTGCTAATGCGTTTGTAACTCTGAACCAGTTTGCAAAAATACGAAGTGATAGAACTAGTGGAATACCCAAAAGGAAAAAAGAGCTTATCTGAAAATGAGGTTCTGCTGGAAAATTCCTATCATTCGTGGGTCACTTGCAAATTGTAACCTAAGGCCATTACAAACTCATAGCCCTTCAATTGCCGATGTGACATGCATTGATGGTCTCAGTCCAATTCCTAACAGACAGGTGTCTGTATCACTGGGATCACCAGGTGGAGATGACTGCATTTTTTCCTGTTAAAAAGGTGATTATGGCTAACACGGTGTAAAACATTAATATAAAGTAGTTATAGTTCCCACAGCAGATGTTACAGAAACATGGAATCTTGCTCACTGGAGAAAATTGTGCCCAGATGCTTGTACTTAAACTTTATAGCCTGAACTCTGCCCTGAGATGTACACATGACTCCCAGAGATTTCAGGGGGAGTAATGGTCATGTATATCAAGGCCATATCTAGCTCCTTTCAAAGAGTCCACAGTGATGTTCAGGCATATTATGGGACGTGGTCACAAGCCAGCAGGCATTGCTGAGGAGGATGAAGATGATAATACTACAGTAGCTCATAGGAGCCTCACCTAGCATCAGGGCCAAAAGGTACCGGGCATTCCTCAAACACAAGTCAAAAGAGGAGGCAAAAAGAAGGAAAAGAAAAAAAGAAAAGAAAAGGAAAAGAAAAGGAAAGAAAAGAAAAGGAAAGGAAAGGAAAGGAAAGAAAAGAAAAGAAAAGAAAAGGAAAGGAAAGGAAAGGAAAGGAAAGGAAAGGAAAGGAAAGGAAAGGAAAGGAAAGGAAAGGAAAGGAAAGGAAAGGAAAGGAAAG
>VZRU01020020.1:0-15536 GCA_013398155.1 Pedionomus torquatus | reverse complement strand
AAAAAAAAGAAGAAAAAAAAGAAGAAAGGAAGGAAGGAAGGAAGGAAGGAAGGAAGGAAAAGAAAAAAGAGATTAATTTGTGAAACTGAAAGCACCAGGATCAGGCAGTGTTCTCCATAGTTCCAGGAAAAGAGGTCATGTGCTCATGTTCTGAGCACAGGCAAGAAGAGAGTCAGGGAGAGAGACATTGCTAAAGGTTCTCCTTGGTTTTCATGCCTCAGTGCAACATGGAAAATGCCCTGCTCTTTCTTAGGATGGAGAGTTAAATATCTTGTTTGTTCTACCCACTTCCAATCTTTGCAAAGTTCTTGCATTTTAATGAAGCAATTGATTACTTTCAGCAGAGAAAGGATGTATGCTGGACATGTATCACTGCAGGAGGAGAACTTCTGAAGTTCTTGGCAACTTCACAGTGAACCCTGTTTGGAGGCAGTGAGCTAACAGAAGAAAGGAAGGAAGGAAAGCTAGAAATGCTGACACACCTGTATCCAGATCTGAACTGAGGATAATGCAAAATTTGGCATTAGAAACACTAAGATCAGAGCTTTACTTAAAATTTGAAACACAAAAGTTGGTAAGAAAATGAGGAACAATACAATACAGCTAATATCTGAATCCATTTGTATATGAGGTGTATAAAGCACATTGTCATATCAATAAAAATCAAGACTGAACACAAATTAGAATCATAGAATCATGGAACGGTTACAGTTGGAAGGGAACTTAAAGATCATCCAGTTCCAACCCCCCTTAAAGATCATCCAGTTCCAACCCCCCTGCCATAGGCAGGGACACCTCCCACTAGACCAGGTTGCTCAAAGCCCCATCCAGCCTGGCCTTAAACACTCCTAGGGCTGAGGCATCAACAGCTTCTCTGGGCAACCTATTCCAGTGTCTCACTAGTGTCACAGTAATGAGTTTCTTTCTAGTATCCAATCTAAATCTCCCATCTTCCAATTTAATACCATTATCCCTTGTCCTATCACTCCACTTCCTGACAAAGAGTCCGTCTCCAGCTCTCCTGTAGCTCCCTTCAGATACCGGGAGGCTGCTAGAAGGTCTGCCTGGAGCCTTTTCTTCTCCAGGCTGAACAGCCCCAGCTCTCTCAGCCTGTCTTCATAGAAGAGGTGCTCCATCCCTCTGATCATCTTCGTAGCCCTCCACTGGACCTGTTCCAACAGTTCCATGTCCTTCCTGTGCTGAGGACTCCAAAGCTGGACACTGTGCTCCAAGTGGGCTCTTGCGAGAGGGCTAGAATCACCTCCCATGACCTGCTGGCCACGCTTCTTAAAATTAAATTAAAAAGAGATTAAATATTTGAATGTGAAAATTACATTTTACTTCAAAATTTCTTAGCAGTTGGCCAACCATCTCTGTTAAGAAAGATATGCTGCCCATCCAACCCAATGTTAGAAGCTATGAGAGGGATTCTGTTGCTTGAAAAGCAGTGCCCAGGGCCATTTGAGATGCCTCAAAGTATCCAAGAGATCTGAGTGGTCTCAGATCCAAGAGGTCTGAGATAGGTCTTAGGACTTCAGGAAATTGCTTCCTTCTGCAGAGACAGGCAGCAGCCAGGTAGAGCACAACTCAGTGCCTGAAATGACACTGAATCCTTCTATTTAGTCAATGGCACCTCCCTATTGGTTTCAAAACAGATCTTGAGTAAGATGCTAAGTTATCCTTAGATGTGGCTGTGGAAACAAAGCCAAAATAAAGAGTAGTAATGATCCCAGTCCTTCTCTTATGACTTCAGAAAAGATAAAATTTTTATTACACTGCACATAGGAAAATTAGACACCACTAATGTTGTTACCCCTATCTGTAAAAGACAGATGTATTTATTTCTAATTTCTAATATGAAATTACACCATTTGACACCACAACGTGTATAAATTTTTGTCATGTTTGATCAGATTTTTTTTTATCTCTGCCCACGGAAACACCCGCTTATTTTAACTTCTGAATCTCTGCCTCTTTAATATCTTCCAATCGTCTTATTTATTATAATTATAATTCAATAACAGAGAGATCTTTAATTTCTATTTATATCCTGCTACGCTGCTATTTGTACTGTGATCTTAATGTATTTCTAAATTATTGTCAGTATTGGTCTCAAAGACAAATCACACAAGCAGTGCTGATCTCCAGTGCCCAGGGAGGGATGAATAATTTCTTCAGGGGGATTTCAGGAGGTGGGGAAATACTGGCCGGCTGCTGCGTGCTGCCAGTACTGAATGTCCCGAGAATTTCAAAATATCGTACATGTTGATCGTCTAAGTCAGAAATTATTGCATACAGCACAGGACAACTCTGTGTTGGGCATCAAGTTAGTAGAAGAATCTCCCAGTACTTGTGGTTCAGCTCAAGTGTTTGTGACTCGATTAGAGTTGTTTTATATAAACACAATAAAATGCTAACCATCTGCGCAAGGCTGTGCAATACACATGCAGACACACACCCGCACGCACTCCTGAATACACGCACACACACACACAGACAGGCACTTATTAAAGCCTGTAACGTGTGTGTGTGTGTGTGTGTGCATCCCCTTTGTGCTTTACAGAGATCAGTTTCACAAAGCTGAAAACAATTACAAATCAAATCATCTGGGAGTAAAAAATTTAATCAGAAAAATGTGAATGGTAATTAAAAACTGTTTACTTCAACCCCCAAACAGTGTAATCCCACAACTGGGAAGCTTGTTTAAAAGAATCAAAATGCTTACCAATGAAAGCTGCAGTAATAATACCTATATCCATAGCACGTGTAGCAAGAAAACAAATTTTTTTATAATGTGGGTTTTGTTGTGTTTGTTGGGGTTTTTTTAATGTTGGAAGCTGTAGAAATCTGACACTGTGAAGAGAAGATCCAGCTGTGTTAAAGGCCATATGAAGAAAGTACTTTTTGGGGAAAGAAAGAAAACAAACAGGATTATTGATCCATTTTTAGAATAGTAAGCAGCAATGCTTAAAAAGACATCTCTGTGTAACACGTATTTTTGTTCTGAATTAAAAGAAAAAGCTAGACAATACAATAACAATCAGCATTAGATCCAGACTTTTTCCATTTGAGAGGTTTAAAATAGCTACCCAAGGAAAAAATTAGAATCATTAATGTCCACTTTAAATTAGTATTTCAAGACTTTGGAGATGCAAGATAGTTGGAAGAAAGTTATTGTTGAGCCTGTGCATAAAAGGAATAAATATGGTGATGTTTGTGATTACCAGATTTTCAGGGGATGCTGATTTCAAACAAAAGCATGGAACATGGATTAGTCAACGTCATTCATAATAAATGTAAATAATGTAATTAAAGACAACTGGCATTCACTTATGAAAATAGATGTTAAAATACTTCGATGTAGCAATAACATTATGGGAACATATTATGCTGATGATAAGAGAAAAAGGTCAGAGTTATATATTTTAATCTTTGTCGATGTTCATTCTTTAAGAGAGGGAAAGGGCATGGAATCAGCATAACGTATTAAATAGATGTAATCTGCCTGAAGAATAGATCCCAGTAGATAATTTTAAGCAGAAAATCATTATTGGGTGATATTTATTTATTTATTTATCTATCCATCTATATGGCTAGAACCATCTGCTTGGGTCACAGAGTCTGAGCCCAGAGAAGACTGGAAGTAAAGAGCAGAAGGAGTAATAATGACTGAATTCTGGTTCTGAGTATTACTTATGGATTTTCATGGCCTGAAATATCTGTTAGGGATCAGGGTCACTGTTTGGGTCATAAGGTTTTATCAATGAGTTCCTGAAAAAAAGAGGCTGCTCTTTTGAGAAGGAAATGGGAGATGATGTTGCATGTTTCAGTAAAAAACTGCTGTAAGGCTTTCATGAAGTGATCTACACAGAAGTTAATCAGGCTTGTATATTGGGCTGTTAGATGTAAGAAAGCATGAAATAAAACAGACTGTAACAATTATTCTAGCATAACATTTAAGGAGAACCCGTTCCTCCCTGCTGAAACCATTATAGTCAAGCTGTGGAAGCAACAGAGGTGTGTTGGGGTGTTATCCGAGGTCATTCTTGCAGGACACCTCCCTCCACGTGGGACTTGCAGAAAGCTAGCAGAACCCTGGTAGGATAAAACCTTCCTGTACTCCCAGTAATGGGCTTCTCTTTCGGTTGTGAAGACACCTACAGACATGGTTATGAGGGGCCTATTTTTCATATAATAACTTACGTCTCAAGCCACAGAGCTATACAGAAATTTGAGATAAACATCTACTACTACTATAATGGAAGAATCTGGAGCTGTATAATTTTTTCAAGATACCTAAGAGTACCTGAAAATGTGAAAAGTAAAAAATAAAACTCTATTGGCATTTATAAGCTATTAAATTTGTGAAATACCAGCTTGTGAGTGTGCATTGCAAAATGAGAAAGAACTTTGTTTTCACCAAGTTGCACTTTTTATAAATTGCAGAATGCAATGAAATGCAGTGTAGAAGAAACATTCTGGGCCTAAAAAGAGAAGCAATAAAGTTATATATATTTTTTCTCACATTCCAAAAGATTTTAAAATTTATGTAACTAAAGGAAATATTTTGTAAATTTAATTACATGGAAATGCCGAAGTACTATATTTGATAATTTGACAATGCATAAACTGGTTTATTTTCTGCAAAGCAAAAATTCCTAAGCTGTTTTCAAGCTGTTAGAAGTTACCTCTGTGTATTAATCAATTTGACTAAGAATGTGTAAGTCAGAAAAGATGAACATGAAAGTGATGGAAAGATAATGCTGATGCCAAAGAACTTCTTGAATTTCTTTCAAAATTTATAACAAAATCTTTAAAACGTAGGAATTTAAGTAATCGTGCACTGATATTCATAACAATACTTAGAATAAAATCTACATTAGAATAGATCTTTTTTTGCAGACTTTCCTGATCATAAGTGTAACATCTAAAAAGACATCACAGCAAAGTAGAAATAATACAAAGAGATTTCATCCGATACATCTCATCTGCTATCTGACTTCACAACTTGATTTCAGCAAACAATGAGTTGGTTCCAATTCAGCTAATTCCTTTGGGGAAAAAAAAAAACCAAATTAATACCTTTCAGGAAGTCAGAAAAATTTCAGAAGTTCTGAAAAACTTGACAAAAGCCTCCATGCACATTGTTTGGATAAGAAGTGCTATACATGGCCATTCAGCAGAACACACATGCAGCAGAACATGCACTGTTCAGAAAGCTTTTGGGCTGAAGTGGTCTAATGCTCTGTCTTTAAATCCTCATTTTCAGTCTTCTGAAACTTATAAAATATATAATGCCATTTTCTAATTGAATTGTATAAGTGGGAATTTTCTTGCATAAATGCAGTCGGACAGATTATAGAAACCTACTGCTTATTATTGCTCCTAAGGCTGTTTAATGGTGATTTTAGTTCTACACGTAGAGTTTTGTGAGCTTAAAAGGAAAAAAAAGTGCTATTTATATTAAGTTGGTTTTTTTTTAATTTAAATTGTATATTTGAGACCACTTAAGAGATAAATGCATGATACACAAAGTAAAACAGGGTTTCTGCTTTGTTTCCCTTACAGTAAAATCTTGTTTCTTAATTACTCCAAACAGACAGACTTGTGTGTCCATTGGTGACAATATAATACCAGTCAACTGGATGTGATAATTCTACCACTATCCAGAAAACTGTTTCCCAGAAAATCTGGGACATTTCCTAAAGCTCTTGTATTCAGAAAAATTATTTAATCATAAGTGAGAAACAATGTGAGTGTCCAGCTCTCTCAGAAAACCCTGAGCAAACAACCAATAAACAAAAACAAAATGCAAATTGTTCCCATGAAGACCAGACCTGAAAAAACCTTGCTTTGGGGGAAATCTTCCTGAATGTCTTCTCTGATGTCTAGTAATGTCACCGTGCAGTCGCAGCTTTTCTCACTGCAGTGATGCTAACCTGAGGCCTTTTCTTAAACCAGTAGTCTGTTGCCCAATTTTTTTAAAAGCTTAATATGCATGAACTGCCTGTTCTGCAGAAAAATGGGCTTGAATTTGGTGAACAAGGTTAAATTTAATAGCAACTGGGGTATATGACAAAATAATGTGACTATAGGCCAAATAAGACCCTTCCCTGCACTCCCATCTTCTATCCCAAGGGTATGTCATCTCTTAAAGTGAGAAATGCCAGAAATTCCTTGAAATTTATTATAATACTGTTGTTTTCAAGTCCAGGGCAGATGCAACTGTGATAGCAATGGTGGCAGTTCCAGCAATAGTCTGTCTGTCTTCTCACCCAAATTCCAGGCTGTTTCTGGAACTGCTGCTTCGAGGAGTGGGGAGTGTGAGGAGGACTCCGTCAGCTTTGTCCCTTTGTCTCCTGTCCCCACACCTTAAACCCAGCAGGGTTGCCAGGCTGCAGTCAGAATTTGCAGTTTCTTCACATTCTCTTGGGTATGTTGATAGGGTACTGCGGTCATTTTTTTGGCTGCAACATGGAAGTGGTCCTTGAGTAGCATCAGTGGACTGGAAGGCTGCAGCTGACAATATTCTGCCTGCAGGTCTCATTGTCTGCATTTGCAGAACTTGGATCTCACCATCTCTTGGCTCACTTGGTAATTAGCAAGGATCATTAAGGACAGACTGTCCTTCCAGCCCCTTCCCAGCTCCAGCTGGGATCTGCAGCCCCTCACTGGCTCTCCTTCTCCAGGTACGAGCCAGAGGTCATCTCGCAGACGACAGAGCAGAGTCAGCAATCTGATGTTTACAGCTTTTAACAGGGAAGATGAACCAGAATCTCATTCACTTTTGATTTTTACCACCAAACAAAACAGTTTTGTTGGTTTGCAAACACATCTGTTATTCCTTACGACTCAGTTTTCCCAACAGCATTGTGAAGATCAAGCAGCTTGTAAGTACTAGTAATACCTGAATATTTGCTGTACTGATGAAGCTTAAAAGTGCAATCATTTCAGATCCCAGCATAATCACAGCAGCCATCAGTTACAGTAGTTCTCAAAAACATATCTGAACTTACCAATAAGCAGGAAAAGACTTCGTGAAAGACGAATTTGCTTTTTTTTTTTTTTTTTTTTTTTTTTATCTCAGAAAGTGTCATGGAATCCTATATATTTGTTTGCATTTTTTTCCCAATATCAGAGTTATTTTTTCACTCATAAAATCACTTCCATCTCTCAGGATAAGACTAATGCTGCCAGTGTTGTGAATCAGCTCTGCCACTTGTATCGCCGCAGTGGATTTCTTCTACAGTGGACACCAAAAAGTACAGGTGAATATGCATGAATCAGGGGCTTACTTTGACGTAAGCCTTGAGTCACATCTTATTCCTCAATACCAATAAATTAGAACTTCCTTCCTAGCTTTTCTATAAAGAAAAATAAATGATTAAAGCAGAGAGCAACCTGATTGCAAATTGCTTTTTTCCTTTTATTGCTGCATTTCTGGTAGATTATTGTAACTAAAGAAAACTCACAAATACTTTGCTTAAGGGTTCATGAATTCTTTTTTACTATAACCTATATATACCATCAAATTGATCTCGATATGTTTTAATGTGGCAAATTTATAATTTTGGGTTTTTAAGAAGATGGTAAAAGCAGTCTATTGTAAAAATTTTAAAATTAAAACAACTTTCAAATTTAAATTCTTTGTGAAAAAAGTTTTCATTTTTATCATCGTCACTAATATTCATATCCTGGATAGATCTTTTAATAACTAGAACAGACTGAAACAGCCTAAAATTTTAAAAAAGGAAAGAGATCATCATTATATTTATTGGTGTGCTGAGTTCTAGATGATAATGGAAATTATTAATTAGTCTGAACATTTTCCTCTAGGAATATGAAAATAGAGTAAAAATAGACTCCTCCATTTGTTACAAGATCTCTTATAAGGACTGATACTGTAATTACATCTTGCATAACCTTGTGTGCCAGTCATCGTCCTGAGCTAAGCACATCTGAACGATAAAGTTGAGGAAGCCAAGCAAACATTTTCCAAAACAAATCAAAGGTCTTCTCAGCTGAGCCATGGGGATGGTTAAAGTCCTGCCCTGTGGGAGAGTGGGAGCTAGTTACATGCATTTAGTAGAGATGCTTTAGAGCAATTTCCTTTTTGACCTCCATAAATCACACAGTACTTTAATTGCAAATGCATTACCAGCAGACCGTGGCCTAAGCAGGATTATGGATTTTCATTTGTTCCTAAGATTAGCCCATGCTGTTGTAGTTTACTTAAGATCTTTTCAAACACTTTTCTCTTATCTGTAAATTATAATAGTGATTGCATTTCAGGCTGCTTAATTATTCATTTTTATTTAACAAATATAGTAATTAGATATTATTTGATATAAAACATACTTTTTTTAAACAGTGAGTTCATTTTCTGGCTAAATGAAATGAGAAGTGGGAGAGAAAAGGACAAATATTGGACTTTCAGTTAAGTCTCACTTTTTCCAGCTTCACATAGTGGTAAAAATGGATTAATTTGTGAACTTCTGATATTTTGTAATGACAGTTCCATCCAAAATGCTATTTGTCTGTAAGGTCTAAAAATATTTTTTTCAGTCTAGTTTGGAATAGGATAATTGGTTCAGACTGATCACGTCAGTCATGTCATATCAATTCTGTTAATTAAGTTATTCCAGATATACTGAATCCAGCCCAGGCAGTCAGGGTGCTTCAAAAGCAATTGTTTGGCTTTTAGGAGTCTTTCAAATACAGGGAAGCAGAATCATCTGCTCTGCACAGCCATGATATGTAGAGCAAGAAGTAACTGGTTTAACTTGCAGTGGGGGACAGTTTTCTTAAATATTAGGGAAAAAAGCCACAGTCAAGGGATGGAATAAATCGTCTGAAGAGGTGGTAGAATCCTGCTCATTGGAGGATTTAAAACCAGATCTGTTTGTGTCTATCATGGTGAATATATCGACCCTGCATGGGCATGTAGATGTATTAAATGTTCTGTTTATCTAATTTGTGACCATTTTTTTAATGTTATACTCTGATTTTATGTCCTTTTCCTGAGCCATTCTCAGATAAGCAGTAGGATACCTAGTGGTGTGGTATGGAAAGAAGTAGGTACAGCAGGAAGTGTGTACTGCTTCCGAAGAAGAACAGGAAAGAAGAATAAGAAATGAGAACAAGCAGGAACTCACAGTATATGTAACAGATATTGCATGTATCACGTAACATAGCACTGCTTAATGCTTAGAATTTAGTGATGGAAAGGGTATAAAAACTAGACTTGAAAAACTCACCCAGACCAGCATAGTAAGGGAGACATTCTTGACTGCTCCTTCAAAGGCACTGGAAAAGAACAATCCATCTGCAAAAGCTGATTGGGAGAAAGGTTGGCAGTAGCCCTTTTCCAGCATAAAACTCACCAAATGGTGACAAGGAAGTGAAAATTTCTGTTTCAGGGCAGGATATGTGATGATAGAGTTGGATGGAAGTGTCCTCGATAGGGGTGGTCTGTGTGGAGCAGGGAAAGGGATTTGGTATAGTCCTTTGTGGACTCCAGCACCCATTCATCTTGAGATAATATTTAGAATTTAGAGACGATTAAGCTAGCTGAAAGCTTGCCTTTGCTTAGCTGTTTTTGCTGTTGTTTATATTTGCTGTGCTTGTATATTTTATGACTTGGATAAGTAAACAATAAAATCTGCCTTAACTCTATTTTATAACTTTTAGTCATAAATAATATTTTGGACATATTTTGGGATCCTGATGGGTTACAAATTAGCCTGCTTGCTGCTCTTCTGTATCAGCATTAATACCATCTACTTTCCTTCTAGTGGTGCCAGAGGTACTTGGACATCATCCACTCCAATGCTAACTAGTTTCAGTTCCTGTCTCATGTTGAAAACTGGTGAAGATGCTGTATTTCAAGACAGGAGTATGCCTTGGAGAAGATATTGCTGGCAACATCATCTGCAAGCTAATCAGCAAAAATCAAGTGTCTGCTGCTAAATTTGCAGGGTCTGCTTGTTTTTTTTCCCCTCTAAATATCCTGGCCCAAAGTTTTAATGTAACCGCTTACTAGTCAAAAAATGTGAGGAGATTTTTAAGGGACTGGATGTAACACACTAAGGGCCCCGTGAGAACACTGACAATTAAGTAAAGCCATGTGAAGAAGGAACATTTAAAGGACTGTACATAGACATAGGACTCTCAAGAACAAAATAAAACTGTCATGGAGATGGGTGTCTACGTATATGGATACATGTTTATCAAAGGACACTGTAGAGGCTGAGCTTACTCTAAATCTATGTTTGGGTGAGCAGAGCAGTGAGGGTTGAAGGAAAGGATCTCTCCTTCAGTGAGGGGATTTGCTGAAAAGAGTGGACTAGAAAACAAAAGCAAAAGCAGTGATTGAGCTTGAATCATGCACAAACAGGAGAGAAAATGCCAGCTTTTCTGATAAATTCATGTGGCCAGAGAATATCTGTTACTGAAGCAAAGTTCTTCCTCTCCTCTCCTCTCCTCTCCTCTCCTCTCCTCTCAACTGATGGAGAAACTGTTTAACATAAAAGACCACCAGGAAATGGAGTATCCTCTGGAAAAAGGTAACAGCAGGCTCACTGGATAAGATGTGTGTCACAGTCCTGCACCTTTAAGCTGAGGTAGTACCAATCAAAAACTATGTACAGAAGAAGTAATTAACTGGCCAAGCCTTCCTGGAGAAAATATTCAGGTCCAGAAGGAATATTATTAAAAAGTCAGAGGACATGGTATTATTTTATATCCATCTGCTATGTATTACATGCGTATATGTAGTGCTTGTGTGTTTATGTGAATATTATGTGCATATTATAAAATAAATGTGTGTATTGCACAATTGTTGATATAAAATACATAGTTGTCATTGAAATAGATGGTTATAGAGCTGTACTTGTCTGCTGGTAAGATCACAGAAAAGCTGAGGAGATCCTGCTAGAGGTAGGCACCAGTTCCCAGAGGATGGTTTATTGCCCTGTAAACCAGCAGAAGATGCACCTCCTCCAACAGGCCAGAGATTTAGGTATTTCTTTACAGGAAGACTGAGAAAAGACCCTTGTATTAATGAGAAAAGTAGTTTTAAATAGAAATGTTGAACTATGAAAATTGTTGTAAAGCTACATAATAACCAGCCACCAATAAAAATTCAGCTGATAAGTTTGTATGAAACATCCAGGACAGGAAGAGCCATTAGAGAACGTGTTATTTAAGAAGCATCATGCTAATATCTTGTGCTCACAGTCTCTGCTAAGAAAAGTCACATGGCACCTAAAGGCAGGATTTCAGGACATGAAAATCCACTTGTTTGATCCATTTATCCATCTGCTTCTCTTCCAGTGCAATGTTCATGCAAAAACACTTTATGAGTTTCCATATTTTTCCCTCTTTCCCCAGACTCGCCACAATATCACACATCCTGAAATGACCAAAGAAGCACGATGCAGCTGTTTCCTCGCTGCACAATGAACATTTTTTTCTGCAGATATCGACCCTGTGCAAAGTTGAGAACTGTGTTTAGCCCAGGCTCATCAGTTTGGAGCAACTGTTTAGGAGGCCATCACTCCTGCAGATACCTCCAGGGTTTGGGGACGAGACTCGCCCAGGGGATCTTGGTGCATTCCAGCAGTCTCTCCTGTTAGAGCTGCTGAGTGAAAATGAGGGAATGGAGGTAGTGGAATCCAGGTCAGTCCTTCGCATGTCATTTGGTGGTCTTTCAGTTGTTGATTGCTTTCTCCATCGTAAGGTCTTTGATTTTAATGGGATCATTGTGTGCACATATGGATATTCCTGGTGGCCTAACCAGTGAACATAATTAAAAGAAATGATTGCCTTTCACTTTAAGCAAACATCTGGTTTTACTTGAAACAAGATGACTTAGCTGTTTCAGAAACATTCTTGTAACCCTGGATTCACATTTTCATCTTAAAATATATATTTTCTCTGTTCAAGCAGCATGTTAATGTAAACACTATATATAACTGACAACCAAAATTTTCAGAAGTATTTGGTGCTCTGAGCATTAGTGAAACCACAAGAATTATTACATTTTTGATTTGATCTCTGTAAATCTGTTTCAACAGTCACTCTGATTTAAACAATTATTCTGATTTATACTCCAAGAACTATAATTTGCAGAAAATGTAACCATGTGAAAACATGTTTTTGCATAGTATATCTTGGCAACCTTGTTTTGTTGTGATGTCATTGCCTTAGGTTTCATGGAAATACTGAGGGAATAAAAGGAAAACAAGACCCTCTCTTTGAAGTATATTCGCATATCCCCTCTCTCCACCCCTAAAAAGGTTTTAATGTCTTTTTTCCATAATGACACTGAGTTTTCTGTTATTGCTTGACTGACATTATATTCAGAAATGTACTAAAGACTCTCATGAAAGGAATTTAATGGAGAGGGAAGGATTTGTCACCTTTCACTTCTCCCTATCAGGTAGGAATCATCATTTGTATAACGAGCTATTTTGAGATCCTGGGGTTCTTTGCTTTCATGTTGTTACTGTGCCAGATTCTAAACAGATAAACACAGGCAAGTATGCAACATACACAGAGCAGAGAAAATGAAATTTCAGACCATTTATCAACAGCAGAATTAACACTGGAGCTTTCTCCATTAGAACTCTATCTAATCTGGTTTATTGTAACATCTGAAGGAAGATGACTGTGCTTTATAAAACCAATAGCTCTCATTCACTTCATCACATCTGCTCTTTCTGAAAAAAAATTAAAAAAAATACAAGGTTATTAAGAGTAGCCCTTCATTTTAAAAAGCATACGTTACAGATACGTACAATAGAATGAAAAATGGCAAAAGAAAATGTCTTCATATGGAAACAATCCATCTGGATACACCTAGATATGGTGCATGGGGATTTCCAGTACTATTAAAAAGGTTATCCCTAGTACAAGATATTAAAAATATGCCTTGTATGATTTAGGGATTTTAAACATCTCCCATGTTTTTATTGAAAGAAAGGAAAAAGAAAGAAAGGGAGAAAAAGGAGAGCATCACATTCAGAAACATTCCTAAATGGCTTTACATCTTTCTTCTTTCCAGCACCAATAAGAAAACACATCAGAGACAAGCTCATGCCTGTTAGATGTGATCATATGCTAAAACAAATGACATTACTTGCTAATTTCATTTCCCCAGCACGTGCATTGGTGCATGTGTCTGGCTGGTGCATGTCTGGGATGTCTGAAAACAGCAACTTTTTCTTATCTCCTTAGTTGCACAGTAAACTACTTTCCTATTGGGGCTGATTCCGCATCCAGTTGCCTCACTGTTAAACCTGAGCAATTTCATCGGTTTCACTGTCTTTCTTGCATGATTAAGAGAATAGCAAAGAACCGAGCTATCGTTACTGTCCCTGTAAATATCATCACCATGGTGCTTAACTGCTGTGAGTAGTCCCTTCTGGCACTCTCTACCAGTCATGGAACTAGTCAAGTAAAATGTCCTTTGAGTCTTCTTAAGATCAGGCCATTAATAAGTTTTATTTTATTTCTTTTTTCAGGATTAAAAAAAAAAAAAGTCACAAATATTTTTTGAGTTTACGTGTTTGCTATTAAGTAACAAATTTTCTTTAGTCTGTCTTCACAAATCTACTTTTCAATATATTATTATCAAGAAAAGCCCTTCATTTTCTGAATTGGCAAGTATTTCAACTCCACCTGCAAAAGTAAATGAGCAAAATGAACATTGGACATGACCTCAGCACTAGTCATATATCATGTTCTAACTATTGAAGGCAATGTTTTATAAATCTCTACAGCTATATCCATAGATTTGAGTAATTTACCATATTTCCTTCAAAAATGCCAATCATGGACTATGTCTCTAGTAAATTTGGTTCTTGGTACAATAAATAAAATTAATGTTCATGTATTAAGAAGAGTTACTGTAAATTATTGCTCCCTCTTTCAGGACTATTGCTTTAGCAGTTGGTGTAGGAAATGAAGTCGTTTTGGGGAGTAGGAAACAGCAAGAGTTGTAGAGTACATTTGAAACTCGGGTTTAAACTGATCTCAGCCTGCCTCCACGTTAGTCATTTCAAGGTCTGCTGCAGGTGGTCTTCACACAGAAGCTCAAAAGAGGCCATTTGTGCCAAAACGCAGTGCTGGAAAGGGTAAGTGATGGAGCATTCACGGGGAACAATAAAGCTTTCATACTATGGATAGAGTGAAGAACCAAGCTGAGCAACTTGGAAAAATGCTGGAGAGTGGAAGGTGAAAATAGGTAAATGGGTAAAAAAAAAAACATGTAAGAAAAGGAAGAACAGGCTTTGTCTTTGGACAACTTTGGAGACAGTTTTCGGAAAAGACACTGCTAAACTGCTTGTGTTCTGCTAAAATATTCTTCATAAAATAAGTACAATCAAATCCCAGCTGAAACAGCACTGTCAGTATCGACAGTTTTCCCCAGTTTTACTAGAGTTAAAATGAATTATTCATTTTAATTGTTATTGCACCCCCAACTTTCTAATTTCTCCTTTTTCCCAGTCCCATCACTTTCTCTAGAGTTGGCTTTCTACCCTGTTGGAACTTAAAACTGAGGGTGAAATCTTGGCGCTACTGAAGTTAATATAAGTTTGGCCTCTGCGGTCAGGTCTGGATTTTACATAGATGGTTAAGAAATTCTGTGGGAGAATTCATGCCTTCACTCAGACATTTGGCAGTTATGTATTTAAGTCTCTTTCCACTGACCTACAATGAGCCCAGTTCATCATTTGAGATTAGGCACTTACTTTGGATTGCAAATTGTCATTGTTATTATTTTATTTTGAATTTCAATAGTTAAGTGCCTAAGGAGGAGCTCTGAATATGGTTGTGTCCTCCCAGCTTAGTGTGAACCTGGGCTAGGGGAAGTAGCAATCCCTCCAGACATGACAAACATGAGGTAAAGACAGAGAAAGTAGTGTGGAAAAAGTGTGGTGGCAAACATCAATTTTCATGACTCGTGAGAGATTAGGTCACTGAAAGGGGTATCCTACTAAGGAATATATTTGACTGTTGTTTTTCCTGTGTTTCCCTGAAGAAGATCCTATATTGCTGTCCTGGAATGTAGGTTTGCATGACAATGGTAGAAGAAAATGTAATCAGGAGATTCCATTTTGCATAGGAGAAGAGTGAACTTGGAAAACTATCCGCTTTCAAACAAACAGTGTTTGAAGATAGCAGTTGGGACTTTGCCAACACCTTCTGGCTGGGCAGTTTGCTGTTCCTTCCCTCTGTGGTTAAGCTGGGAGTCATACTGTTGATCAGAGCAGAATAAGGGATAAGACCTCATAACTCACCTTCAATGGGTAAAAACTACTTATTACATCCCTTAGTGCAGCAGGATATTGTTCCACAGATATGGCATCATAGAATCACAAAATTGTCTACGGTGGAAGGGACCTTTAAGATCATCTAGTCCAACCTTCAACCTAACTGACAAAAAAACATCACTAAACTATGTCTCTAAGTCAACTATCTCCAAGGATGGTGCCTCAATCATTTCCCTGGGCAGCCCATTCTAATGCTTA
>VZRU01020019.1:98147-112470 GCA_013398155.1 Pedionomus torquatus | reverse complement strand
TTCCAGTGCCTCACCACCCTCACAGGAAAGAATTTTTTTCTAATATTAATTTCTATATTATTCTAATATATAACATAATAATTAGTGCCTCTGGATCATGGGCTAAACTGGTCTGATTTTGTAAAAAAAACCAGTTTTTCTGCTTCTTGGTACAAAGAATGCTTATACACCTTAAAAAGCGTCTGTTTCTTTCCAGTACTTTTAGGGACCCTATAGGAGAGGTGGGGAGGGACCCTTAATCAGGGAGTGGGGTGATACAATAAGGGGTATGGGTTGTAAACTGAAAGAAGGGAGATTTAGGTTAGACATTATGAAGAACTTCTTTGCTGTGACGGTGGTGAGGCACTGGAAGAGGTTGCCCAGAGAAGCTGTGGCTGCCCCATCCCTGGAGGGGTTCAAGGCCAGGCTGGATGGGGCTTGGAGCAACCTGGTGTGGTGGGAGGTGTCTCTGCCCAGGGCAGGGGGGTTGGAACTAGATGGTCCCTTCCCACCGAAGCCATTCTCTGAGTCTATGTTTTAACTGGGTAGCTCTCACCCTCAATATTTCTCTTGCGTTTTGTACATATCTGAGTGGGAAATGTGTTTTTGCTGCTGTGGATGAGCAGGGCATCTGGAAGCATCAAGCTGCTGCTCCAGCTGGGAGACCTGGAGCCCTTTAGGGAATCAGTATCTGGTTTGTGACGTGACATTTCAGCCTGTGACTGGGGTGTACGCGGAGGGGGAAATAAAAACCACTTTTAGCTGGGGAATTGCTGAACTCAGCCACTAGATGCTGCTAACGCTTCAGAAATACAGTGGCCGTGCTGAGCAGAGGAGAAACCATAGAATCACAGAATGCTATGGGGTTGGAAGGGACCTCTGGAGAGCATCTAGTCCAACTCCCTGCCAAAGCAGGTCTACCTAAAGCAGTTTGCACAGGAGTATGTCCAGGCAGGTTTGGAATGTCTCCAGAGATGGAGACTCCACCACCTCTCTGGGCAGCCTCTTCCAGGGCTCTGCCACCCTCACAGAAAGAAGTTCCTCCTTGTGTTTAGATGGAACTTCTTATATTCAAGTTTGTGCTCGTTTCCTCTTGTCCTCTCACTGGGCACCATGAAAAATGCAGTTGTGATGATTCCAGTATTAGGTGTTTTATCTAAACACATATCAATGTTCCACATTCATCCTTGCATTATTTAATAAAATAACATTACCTAACCTAGAGGGCCCATTTAAAAGCATTTTTGAGCAGTGGAGAACATGAGTACTTTTGTTAAAACTACTTTCATTACAAAAAGTCCCCCTGTGCATCTGCTCCATCAATCAGCAAGAAATCCTGGGACTTCTGTGAGCAGTCACGTCTCATGATTAAAGATTTTTTTTTCACTGTTTCCTATGAATATTTGAGGTGAAAGTATTCCTTTGAGCAGCCTGGTCCAGCGGGAGCAGTTGGAACTGGGTGATGGGAGGGTGTTGGAACTGGATGATCTTTAAGGTCCCTTCCAACTCCAACCGTTCTATGATTCTGTGATCCCCACAGGCAATTTCTGAAAAAATAAAAATCTGGTAATCCAACCATTTGTGGGAACAGCCATTTGTGTACTGATAAATTTGGGTACTCATAATCTAGGCTAAAACTGATGAGGAAAATATGCACTATATGTCATGCCTGCTGTTTTTATGTTTAAGTCGGGGAAGGAGGGGAGGGTAGGGGTTGGAAGAAGAAGAGCAACAGAAAGCAAGACTGACCTGAGCTAACACATTACCTTAACCTCCTGTTGGCCAACTGGGAGTATGAGCACAGACCAGTGGATGTCAATAATTGTTAGGGCCAACCTTGTGCTAATGTTCCTAGAAAACACTGAAAAATTTGCTATGAACATAAGATTATGCCCCGAAGAAGCAGCAAAACTTATTCAGAGAGTTTGGCTGATTACCTCTAGGATCATGAGTACAAAGGTCTTAAAATTATCTGCCTGTGATAAAAGATTCTCTCTGCGAATTTGTTGTACGATTGTCTGGAAATAAAAGCCACAGCCACATTCCCTTCCTAAATCTAAATTCGTGTAAAACTGCTTGAGGTTTCCAGAAAGGAGTTTTGTGTCCCAGCAGACTGAAATCCTGTCTTCTGTGCTTTCGCTTTGTAGCTGGTTTAATCAGCCCGTGGAATTTGCCCCTGTACTTGTTGACCTGGAAAATAGCTCCTGCCATTGCCTGTGGAAACACGGTGGTGGCCAAGCCAAGTGAGATGACGTCTGTCACAGCTTGGATGATGTGCAAACTCTTGGAGAAGGCAGGTAAGTCCCTCGGGATGCTAAGTTGAGGGAATGGGGTGGAACTGCTTGTCTGTGTGCCGTTTTTGTTGCAGAACAAAAAGCCTGAAGCATTGCTTGNGGTCCTTCTCTACTTGTCAGCTTTCAAACACTGTTCCCCAAGCCTGAAGCATTGCTTGGGGTTGTTTTGACTCAAATGCATGACCCAGAACTTGGCTTTATTGAACCTCATACAGTTGACCTTGGCCCATTGATTCAACCTGTCCAGGTCCCTCTGGAGAACCTCCTGCCCTCAAACAGGTCAACACTGCCACCTAGTTTTGTGTCATCTGCAAAGTTACTGAGAGTACACTTGATCCTCTCATCTAGCTCATTGATAAAAGATTTTAAAGNAATTTCTTCCTAAGATCTCATCTAAATCTCTCTTCTTTCAGTTAAAAAAAGCCCCTTCCTGTCTCTCCTGTAGCTGCTTCAGATACTGGAAAGGGCTCTGAGTTCTCCCCGAGGCCTTCTCTTCTCCAGGCTGAATAACCCCAACTCTCAGCCTATCTTCATAAGAGAGTTGCTCNGGACACGGCACTCCAGGTGGGGTCTCACCAGAAAGGAGCAGAGGGGTAGAATCCCCTCCCTTGCCCTGCTGGCCACACTGATGTTGATGCAGCCCAGGATGCCGTTTGCTATTTGGGCTGCCAGTGTGCTCTGCTGACTCATGTTGAGCTTCTCATCCACCCATCATATGTTTCATCTACTACATCAGTTAATGGTCAGCTTTTGTCAACCTAGAGTTATTAGTTATTTTCTAGCTTCAGGGACTGTCCTGGGTTGAGAGGCCCAGGACTAACTTTCCTTCTGATGCTGGGAAAATTGCACTTTTGGAGGCTTTTAGTGTCTGAATTCATGAAAATATTGACTTCATGGCCAGCCAGGCTCTGTGAGACTCAAGTTCTCAGTGTTTTTGAGCCTCTCCAGGTGCAGGGATGAGGAGGAGCAGGGCCTGGGCATTTGACCCAAGCTGGCCAACAGGATTATTTCATACCATGAACATCACATTCAATATAAATTAGAAGTTTGCTGCGTAGTGGGCTCTCCTTTGATAGTGGCGATCCAAACAACTCCTTGCCCCACTGCCAGACCCCTGAGGTCTCCCTTTTCTTCCCGAAGCCCTTGCACTCGGGTTGTCCAACATTTGCTGTCCACTGCTGGAAGTGCACAGCTTCTGCTGAGAGATGGGCTGAGGATACTTCTTGTAAATCTCATATCAGTGTCGGGATAAATACTGGTTCCTCAGTATTACTGTTAGTTATTTAATCTTATTCTATTAAATCTATTTATATTTCAACCCTCATGTTTCTTTGCATCCCCCGATTCCCCTTTCCTTTGGGGAAAGGGGAGGGGTCGTGGGGTGACAGAATGATGGTCTACACGACAATAAATTATTACGGGTTTTCTCCAACCATAACGGGGACAAACCACAGTGCAGCGAAACCAGCAGAGCGAGGGAGAAGGTGCGATGGCTCTGTGCCTTCCTTCCCAACAGGGGTGCCCCGTGGGGTGGTGAACGTGGTCTTTGGGACGGGTCCCAAAGCGGGAGAAGCCCTCGTCTGCCACCCCGACGTGCCTCTCATCTCCTTCACGGGGAGCACGCTGACGGCCCAGCGCATCACGGAGAGAAGCGCCCCGCACTGCAAACGGCTCTCGCTGGAACTGGGAGGCAAAAACCCCGCCATCGTCTTTGACGACGCCGACTTGAGCCAGTGCATCCCCACCACCCTGAGGTCCAGCTTCGCCAACCAGGTGCCTCCCACCTCTCTCGTCTCTCCAACCCCATTTGCAGCAAGGGGCGCATGTACCTTTGGGGCCAAATCCTACACGGCCAGGGCCTGTTGGAAGATCCTGTGCCGTGAGCAAATCCTACGTAGAAAAATACAAAGAAGGTTTAATTTTTCCATCAGCAGGGAAACAAAACAATAAAGGGCTCTTCCTGCTTTTCCTTGTGCTCTCCATCAGAAGATAACGAGGTGTCATTATCCCTCTCAAAATAGATATATTTCTTACCCCTCCAGCAAGGAGCTGTATGAAATCCCACACTGGAAATAAGTGGGATGGATGCTTGCTCGTTTGCTGGAATTAAGTTAGGAGATTTCCCCCCAAAATTCTACCAATGTTCATGTTCCCTCATCACCGTACTCAGGTGAGATCACCAAAGGCAGGAAAGTGTATTGGGGCAAATGGGAAGAAAAATAGCTTGGTATCAGAATGAGGTTTTCAGGAAATGAAGACAGAGATCATTTGGAATTGAAAATTCCATTTTCTATGAAAAATGATGGAAAAGACAACATATAATCAATGAAAAATCAAACCTACTTGTATTAATAAGTGACTGCACGATCCCGTTATTGCGCTTTTGTCGTTTTCTTCTCTTTTCCTTTGTAATCTGGGAAAAATCCTACTTTGCAGTGCTGGGGAATGTAGCTTGCTCTTCTGAGGATGTCATGACACAAGCCTTATTCTGGCCTGTGACTCCTAAGACTTGTCAATAGTACAATGTAATGGTACAATGAACTAATATTGTTGGTTTTCCTTTTTTTCTTCTCCCTGCCCCTGGTAGGGTGAGATCTGTCTCTGCACCTCCAGGATCTTTGTTCAGAGGGGCATATACAGTGAGTTTTTGAAGAGGTTTGTGGCAGAGGCAAAGAAGTGGAAGGTCGGGGACCCCTCAGACCCTGCAGTCGACGTGGGAGCACTCATCAGTAAAGAGCATCTAGAAAAGGTGACGTTATGTGGAGTTTACATGATCTCATCTCATCTTTCAGAGGGCTACGAAAGGTGATTTCAGGGGTGTATGGAAAGGACTGTGTCCTCTCTGAGGTTAGCTCTGAGGGATGATGATTCAAAGCCATTATATGGTATCTTTCTAATAGGGTTTCTGTGGCCTGAGATCACATGGTTACTCTGGAAAAATCCACTCCCCGGGGAAAATAATTTAAAATGACAGAGAGTATTTCTTTCTGATGGCAGTGAATTATTTCAAAATTATTTCTTAATTCTAAATCCCGAATTTTTACTAATCAATCTTAGAGCTCAGCAGCGTTTTCATGGACTTTAATGTTGCGTTTGCTGAGCTCACTTATTTGCTGAATAAGGTAGCTAACAAGGGAAAAGTCCTGTTTTTCCATCACTCTGCCAAGTTCTGGGGAACGCAATTACTTAGAACTGCTTGCAGTAATTTGGAATTGCGTGTGTGTGGAGGACAGCTGAGAGGATGCACAGTTAAACATAGTCTGCTTTAGCGGCTTATATGAAATTAATTTCTACGGTGTCAGGCAGAGGTCAGGAGAGCAGATGCTCACAACCCAGAACTATCTGACAGGATCAGCATAAGCAAGAAAATCACAGGGTGAGAGAGAAATCCAGACTTTTGTCATGCTTCCTGACACCTCAGCAGGTTCTCCAGGTCTGCTCTGAAGTAGAGGGATAGAAACGCCCACTTTCCGAGGTCCGAGGACTGTGGCACCACAGACCTCTTCTGAGTTGAACCTACCAGGGTGGTTAAAAGAAGAAAAAAGGAGAAAGAAGCCTGGTGATATCTCTGTGGTGTTTCTACAGGGAGAGAAACCAGGCAATGGTTTCAGAACAGCAGAAGCAGATCAACAGCATGTCCTGTGTGTTCAAGGTAGCATGTGATAGCGGCAGGATGGAAACAGCTTTAATTATGTATTGATGGGATTCTCTGTAGCATTCATGGCTTCATCATCCTAGTGGCATGCAAACATTTAATGAGCTTGCCTGTGAGGTAGGAAAATATTACTGATCCCATGAAGTAAATGGGTGAAGCCTGGCATGGAATACATGGCAAAGTGCCCAAACTCCTGGAAGAAGGGAGGGAGGCTCTGGGACTTCTTGTGTTTCCACCAGGGACCCCATCCTTTTAAGAATAGCTCCTGGGCTCCTGCTGGTGTGTCCAGACTGCAGAGGTGAACCCTCAGGAATTGGTGTCCTTTAGCAGTGATGTTTTCCTGCTCCTTCCCCAGGTAAGGAGCTATGTGAAGAAAGCCCAAGCTGAAGGAGCCAGAGTCCTCTGTGGAGAAGGAGTGGATTCATTGGCTCTCCCAACTGGAAACAAGAAAGGCTATTTCATGTTGCCCACAGTTATTACTGAAGTCAAGGATGAATCTTGTTGTATGCAAGAGGAGATCTTTGGTCCTGTGACGTGTGTGGTAGCATTTGATACAGAAGAAGAAGTGATTGAGAGAGCCAACAATGTGAAATATGGTTTGGCAGCCACAGTGTGGTCCAGCAATGTGGGACGCGTTCATCGGGTGGCACGAAGGCTACAGTCTGGACTGGTGTGGACCAATTGCTGGCTCATTAGAGATCTGAACTTGCCATTTGGTGGGATGAAAGCCTCAGGCATAGGAAGAGAGGGAGCAAAGGATTCCTATGAGTTCTTCACTGAGGTCAAAACCATCACAATAAAGCACTGACATATGTCAGTATTTTAGGGTGAAATAAACGACAGTAATTTTCATTACCACAAATATCTTTCTGGAATACAGATGCTTATTGTGGCCATCTTTTGCTTGAACTTTGGTCAAGTAATATCAATGACAGCTGAAAATCATCATCCCAAATGCTAATGTTGGATGCAGCCTTTCATGTTAAACGAGATCAGTGTGAACTCCACAACCAACACATCCCAAGACAGATGAATGGTTGATCTTATGTATCCCAAGCCTTTTTGAGTGTCCCTGTCTCAAAAATCTCTCCCTCTAAGGCAGTTTGGAGAAGGGATGGTATATGACTGTGCCTGGGGTTGGGGAATTACCCGGAGGGACGAAGCGGTAAGCGCATTGTGAGGCTGATGTTGTAATGGGAATCGGCCCATTTCCACTATAAGCAATATGGTCCACCTACCAATCCATACTGCACTTCACTGGTGTCAGATGAGGACTAATGCTACAGCACACTAAACGCCCGAGGCAGCGCTTTTAATCTATTAAATGGTATTAAACCTTGGGGTCCTGAAATTCTCTTGATATACAGAGGCAATAAACGTTTTAATTATATAACCAGCTTTATGGTATGCAGTTGAATCATCCTCAGACTTGTTCGTTAACGATTTTGAAATGACAGCCTTTTGCCACTTCCAGGCCTCCGTGGTGGTGTTTTTCACATCCCTGAACAAAGATTTGGCTACATCTCAGGCAGTGGTGCTCTTCAGGAATACAGAGTGGAAGTGACTCCCAAGACAACGAACTGTTGGAAATGCGTGTCTCCAAAATCTAAAATACTGGCAACTCTCCCTCATTCCTTTACAGTGCTCTTTTTATAATCAGATAGCTCATAAACTTCTTTGCATTCCACAAAAAGAGAAAGAAAGTTAGACAATACACATTATCTCCCCCTGCCCCAAGGTGCCTAAGTGGCTAGTGAATTTTTGCAGCAGCACTTCACGATTTGTTTTTCAAGTTTTGAGCTGAATTTCACAGTAAGTATAGCTGCATGGAGTTTCATAGATGCCTTTATTCTGAGAAGAGCTAATGAGCCGTTTGGATATTTTTTTTCAGGGTTGTTGGGGGAAAAAAAAAAGGCGCCTCTAAGACAAAAAAAAAATGATGAAAAAGTTTGTCATGAGACACGAAAGATTGGAGTAGGAAATTATTCTGCTGCTCCTCTGCACACCACAAAGAAAATACAGAGAGTGATTTGGGCATAGTAGTAAATGCAATTATATTTTTTTTTGGTGCAGTTTATAACAATTTTAGAGGTGTGGAACTGTGACACGCAGGGCTCTAATACCTTACCAAACCACTGTAGCCAGGGGCTCGAATGCATGATGAACCTTGACATCTCTGGATCCAACCCAGCTGCAGGACAGACCTACCAGGCAGTCTGGGACCTTGGTCTTCTGATGGGTTTGGAGTAAGTATCTCCAACTGAGGGTGAGTTAAAGAAAGACATAAAAAAAGAAGCAATGTGTTCTGAAGAAGCACAAACGTTTTGTGCTATTTTAAAACTCTGCCTAAGTCTATTCATGACCGTGTGGTGGCAGCAGAAGACCTTTCTTGGCTTTTAATCCTCCAGTCACTCATTTTGCTGGGAAGGGAATGGAGACCTAAATCAGTGCGTGTTTCATTCTGCCAATTATTTGTGGGTTGTTTTTTGGTGGTTCTTTTGGTTGTTTTGTTGTGGTTTTTTTTTTTTTTTTTTTTTTTTTTTTTTTTTTTTTTTTTTTTTTTTTTAACAAATCCTGTTTCAGAGAGCAAAAGAACCTGTGAAATGCTTCATTGGTTTGCAGAGCAGGTATTTTCAGCAACAGCAGATGGGATGTTACACAATTAGCAGGTCTGGATGGATTCCTTCCCCCACCTGGATCTGGTCTAGGCTCAGTTTTAATGAGTTGATTTTTCTTCATTCTTCATTCTTGATTTTGGCTTCGTGTTAGATGTAATGGGAGATCTCTATATTTTTTTTGTGTGTAGGAGACAAAGGTCTGTGTGTCATCAATGCGTTTCTGGACCAAGATATGCAAAGTAATATATAGAGAGGTGGAATATTAGGTGGGGAGGGAACAGAGCTCTGCAGGACCCCCAGATGAAGGCCATGCAGATGGCAGCTCCACATCCAGCATGACACTGATGGTTCCTCAGACATGAACTGCTGGGATGCCCCATTTGATGATCCCTGTGTCCAGGACCGCAGAGATAAGGGAGGTGTGCTAGTGCTAAGGGTGATACTTACTTTTGAACAGGAGGGAGAGCCCAAATGAAGATTAAAAACTACTGTCCCTCTTTGTGTTTTCTATCTACAATGATTCCTTCCCTCTCCTGTTAAGGTGCACTTTAAGTTCTTGCTTATTCTCCCACTCCTTGCCCTTTCAGATCATATAACCATAGAATGGTTCAGATTGGAAAGGACCTTAAAGATCATTGAGTTCCAACCCCCCTGCCCTGGGCAGGGACACCTCCCACCAGACCAGGTTGCTCCAAGCCCCATCCAGCCTGGCCTTGAACCCCTCCAGGGATGGGGCAGCCACAGCTTCTCTGGGCAACCTCTTCCAGTGCCTCACCACCCTCACAGGAATGGATTTCTTCCTAATCTCTAACCTAATTCTCCCCTCTTTCAGTTTAAAACCATCACCCCTTGCCCTGTTGCACCACTCCTTGATAATGAGTCCCTCTCCATGTATCCTGTAGCCCCTTTAGGTACTGGAAAGGACTCTAAGGTTCCCCTGGAGCCTTCTCTTCTCCAGGACAAACAATCTCAACTCCCTCAGCCCGTCCTCACAGCAGAGGTGCTCCAGCCCTCTGAACATCTCCGTGGCCTCCTCTAGTCCCATTCCAACAGGTCCATCTCCTTACTGTGGTGAGGACTCTGAAGCTGGACGCAGTACTCCACAGATGAGCAGTTTCACACACGCATATACACACAGGTGTGTGTTACCTGGTGGGGAGCTTTCTTGTCCTGCCTGTCGTACTGGGTAACTCTTGCATTTCATGCGCCTTCTTCCAGCTTCTCTAGCCCAGAAGAAGGTGACATGGATGGTGTTTGTGGCTGTGAAGTCCTGCTTGTACTGGGGGGCTGTCTGTGGGGACACTGAATTCTCCTACGTATCAAAAGCTGTGAGTTTTCCCATCTTTTCTTTATTCAAACTGACTTCTAGCATAGCGAGGTGTGTGGATTGCTGTCTCCTGTCTTAGAGATGAAATAGTCAAAGAACTTTTCCCTGCAGACGATGACGGTGCCTGGTGCAGCTGCTTTGTTTCTGGATTTTCTGCTCCCGTAGAGGATGTCATAGAATCATAGAATTGTTAGAGTTGGAAAGGACCCTGAAGATCATCGTGTTCCAAGCCCCCTGCCATGGGCAGGGACACCTCCCACTAGACCAGGTTGCTCCAAGCCCCATCCAGCCTGGCCTTAAATACTTCCAGGGATGGGGCATCCACAACCTCCCTGGGCAGCCTGTTCCAGTGAGAAGGAGGCAGGATGATCCAAGCCATCAGGCTGACAGCTCTCTCTGGGCTTGGAATTTTCCAACCCGACAGCAAAGCTTTTATTTTTGCAGACAGCCCTGGCTTGTGCACGAAATCATGTGGCCATTGTGAGGATTTGTTTAATTACGGTTACGTAAAGCCTGAAGAGTTGCTCCATCTGTTAATTCTTACAGAGGGAGCGAGCACAGTTCTGTTTAACACCAGAAGATTATATCTCACTGGTGTGAGATATTGCTTTACAAGGCTAGATAGTAATAGATTTGCCATACCTTGCAGCTCTCAATTAGCACAGGTTTGGGGTTTTTTTTAATTTTGTTCTATTTTCTAAATTTGTTCTGCACTGGAACAGGCTGCCCAGGGAGGCTGCGGATGCCCCATCCCTGGAAGTATTCAAGGCCAAGCTTGATAGGGCTTTGAGCAACCTGGTCTAGTGGGAGGTGTCCCTGCCCATGGTAGGGGGGTTGGAACACAATGATCTTCAGGGTCCTTTCCAACTCTAACCATTCTGTGATTCTATGATTCTATTTCAGATATTTTCTTGACACTTTTATGTCTGTCTCTAGCCATTGGATAATGCTTAAAAGAAGCTTCCCTAGGGGAGATTCTGGGCATACTCTGGAGAGAAGACACATCGCTTCTAATGTTTATATTCAAATCAGGCCACATCCCTTTCCCCACAGAGTTTGTAACTCGGGCAAAAGAAAGAGTATTTGTCAAATTCCCAGGGATGGAAACCAGACTTGATGTTCTGGGTCAAAGAAAGCTTCGTCTTGAACTTAAGTGTGCACAAGCAGAATGGAAGTTAAGCTAGTTTTAAAAGCTTGGCTTTTAACTTAAAACTTTGGAAAGCTTACAGTTCAGCTTCACAGGTGGAGCCAGGTCTCTTTTCCCTAAGACCTTCCTCTTCCAACAACAACAACAAAAAAAGAAGAAACAAACAAACAAAATAATAAGGGTTGTGGGATCCTGAGGGGGAACTGTGAGGACGTTTTTTTTCTGTTTGGCTTGTCCTTGGGGCTGAGGGATAAGTTTTTCCCCAGTCTGGAAGGATGTTTGCTCCACACCTGTCTCAGCTCTAGAAGGGATGTCACCTGAAGTGTGACATCCCTTCTAGAGATGTATTTGACTTCAAGGTTCTTATTCAGTCTATGGCTTTTCCGTGTGGTGTGAGATTGAAAAATGAAGTTTTGCTAGGCTGGAAGAAGACCTGGGTCTCGCTCTCCACCCTAATTAGTAGTTAAATCTGCTGTAGAAAGTGAAATATGATGAATAGAGGAGACCCAGAACAGTTGCAGGAAATCCTGGTGACCGGGCCTTTTTCTTCATTGAATTCTGTTCCCCTCCTTTCCGACCATTTGTTTTTCCACCTGGAGGGTGATGCTTGTACTTAGGGAGCAACTAGAACAAGTTTTGTTGTTCTAGAATATATAAAAACACTTTCATGGTAGATGAAGCGCGATTGCACAACGAGAGAGAGGGAAGTCCCGTAGCTTTATAACTGGGTGAGCTGGATGCGTTTTCAGGCTGCTGAAAGCCAGATGTGCATCCAGAAACTGTACGTAAGCGGTGCTGCCTCCAGAAAAGGAGCAGTTGGAAAGGATTTCGGAGAACACGAGGGAAAGCAGCATCAGTATGAGAATACCAGCTCAGCCCAACCCACCCGTCAGTCGAGCGGCACGGACCCTGCTGCATCCTTGCAATTAACAGAATCGATTCCAGAGAGGATATACAGAAATGGGCTGAAAATACAAGCAATTGTTACCTTTGTAGGTAGTATTACTGTCATGTTGTGCATCTATTTCTGATTTCTTTTAAAGGATGGGGAGGGAGGAAAAGGATTCCCAGTTTTGATAAAACCCCATCTAGGGTGGGTTTTAGTCCTTGGACTATCTCCTTTGACATCCTTTGGCTTCAGCAACACCTGCTTTACTAAGACAAATGGAGTGTGTGTGTGTTTTGGCATGCGGGGGAGCAATTACAGGTGTCACTGATGAGTCCAGAGGAGCAGATAGATGCACGCTATGGAAAAGCAAGTTTTGGCTTCTAAAACACAGTAGGTGGTGGAGCACACCTGACAGATGTCCTCTCTCTTGTCCATGGCACAGCCTGGTTTATGCTGTTTCCCTCTGGGACAGGGTGTCCTTAATAATTTCCTATAAAATGCAAATGCTTCCAGAGTAAGGAGTTAAAACATGGACTCAGAGAATGGCTTGGGTTGGAAGGGACCTGAAGACCATCCTGTTCCACCCCCCCTGCCCTGGGCAGGGACACCTCCCACCACACCAGGTTGCTCCAAGCCCCATCCAGCCTGGCCTTGAACCCCTCCAGGGATGGGGCAGCCACAGCTTCTCTGGGCAACCTCTTCCAGTGCCTCACCACCCTCACAGCAAAGAACTTCTTCTTAATATCCAATCTAAATCTCCCGTCTTTCAGTTTAAAACTGTTACCCCTCTTTCTATCCCTACATTCCTGAGGCATAAATATTTGTGGAACTTCACCGTGGGTCTTTGCACCATTATGTGCAAGATGAAATTCTCTGGGTTTGAGATGTGTTGCAGAGTGCTCAGGTATGATGAGGGGGGACTATAAAGGTCCCCAAAAGAGCAAAAAGCTTCTTTTCAGAGTAATGCTAATGAGAGCTATCCCCTGGCTTCAGGGAAATGGAAGTAATTATAGATCTTTTATTGCAGAGCAGTAAGGACACACATTCATTCAAAGGCTACTAAACTTGTCCAATTAACTCTAAGCTCCTGAAATAATAACGAAAAGATTATGCTACCATTTTGGTAATTGAATTTTCTTCTACTTTGGGAACTGTGCATATTAAAGAGAGTGTTTACCCTTGCTTACAGAGAGATTTCTTGTTTTTCTTCAAGTTTGGCTGACCCAACACAAAAGTCAGGCAAAAGTCACATTTTCTGCAGCTGTAAAATAACATTTTCAAGGGCTGGTTTAATTTAAAAAAAAAAAAAAAAAAGAAAAAGAAAAAAACATAAATAAAAGGAACATTTCCTAATCTGGCTTTAATTTTTTAAAATGGATTTGTTTACACTCACTTGGCTTGAGGGAGGTAACTGTGTTTACTGTCTGAAAAGACAAGCTTTTGTCCTCAGGAGGAGGGCCAAAATATTTGTTGGTGGAAAGAGCAGGATGTCAGTCTGGGATTGTGCTTGAGATTCTTGTGCTAAAATACCCATGTTTTCACATGAGTACATGTTAGTTCTGTGAAAAGAGATAATTTCAGTCCTGCTCAATGGCTGTCACCCTTTGCCAAAGGGACGCTGGAGCCAGTTTTCCATTGAGTAGCTATAAGATGGTCTAAGAAGTTTGATTAGGAAATTACCTCCTTCCTGTGCTGTTTTCCTCCCAGAACTGCAGTAAGCTTTTTGCAGATGAAAAAGATACTTTCGTAGCCCATATTGATATTCCTACAGTTAACTTTTTTTTTTTTCAGAGCTGCCAGTTTTGCCTCTTCAAATGCACAGTGTGGAGGAAGGGTTTTTTTTGATCATCGAATGTGTCTCTGGACATGTAATCATATGGGACAGGGGTGAAAACCACAAGAGTGCGTTGGTGATTCAAAGAGAAATTTGCTGTGAGATTCCTCTAAACCAGCTGACCCCCACAAGGAGCTTCAGGCTGCTTCCTCCATTGGTAATAGGTCTGGAAATTTTGTGTTTACAAAGTAAATATGTGGTTGCGTATAACTGTTCAGATGTGCAGGTGCTCCAGTAAGAAGGGCAAGCTGAGTGTCCTGATTTGAGGTAAAACGAACCAATTTTCTGTTTTACAACTTTACTTTCTTAGCTGGGCCTCTTCTAACTAACTAAACTCTGAAATTAACAGCACATTGTTCAGAACTGTTTCATCTCACAGTGATAAGACCTGATTATACCAAGGGATGGTGCAGAGAGGCCCTTAATTAGACTTATTGCTGGAACAACCAAGGGCAGGGAATTTCGTCATTTACCCCGTTGGAGGGTTGGAAGCAGAAAAGCGTCAAGGGGTTCTACCTTCAAGGAGGAGCGGACAGGACAGGTGACCCAAAACTGCCCAACAGGGGTATTCCATCCCATC
>VZRU01020019.1:65452-98063 GCA_013398155.1 Pedionomus torquatus | reverse complement strand
ATTATTATTATTAATATTTTCATTAAAGTAGTTTAGTTTTTTCTAAACTCTTGAATCTCTTCAATTTCTTCCTTCTCCTCTCTTTTACCCAAAGGGGGGAGGGGGGAACGTCTGTCAATCAGGTTTTGGTAAATTTGGCTGAAACCATGACACTGAGCTATTGAAGGTTCTGAAGAAAATCTCACTCTTGTCTGAGACTTCGCCTTCCCGATCAGTGTCTTTCCATGAGCGGTCTAAAGAAAAAACAATTTTTCAGATTCCTGAGCTCTTTATAGCCCAACCTGTTATTTATTTGAAGTTCTTAACACCACAGACTCATCTAAATAAGAAAATGCCTTTATTTTAAGAACAAGGGTCCAGGGGAGGTCACGTTCCTCTCAGCTGATACAAACCAACGTCTACTTTGGATGGTTAGCTGATGGTTTGGTCCTGGGTTTCCTGGCATCCTGCCTAGGACTCACTTTGCATTTCCTCACAGGGTCTGATCAATACCACTTTTCCCCAGCGTGGAAAGAACATTTTTGGTGTTTACCAAAGCACCTCATGCTTTTTTGCTTGAGAGATGTGGCTCCTCACCACTGGGGGAGGAAAGCCGTTCCTCCAGTCACTCTTCCTGAGGTTTGACTAGGTTTATGCAGTTTGGACATGAAGAAAATAATGTTCAGTCCAAGGACAAACTTCAGCGAGAGGTGCATTTCTGTCTGATTTCTAAATATGCTTAATCCATCTTTCCTTACTAATTAACATTTGGAAACCAGCTTTTACACCCAGACTCACTTCTTGTTATTTTGCTCCTAAATATCATTTTTCACTAGTGTTAGTCGGTGATATGAATTATTTAGCAGACATACTATGCTTCAGAAACAGCATTTTTAGCTGGGCTGCTACATATTTGGACAGACACCAAAAAAAAAAAAAAAAAATCAAATCCCTTTTTTTTGAGGAAGCTGTCAAAAAATCTCCTGTATTTTAAACATCCAAACCGTGAGCCCTGAATGTTGAAGAAAATGTCATAGTGCTCCAGCGATGTTTACTCCAATGTCCTGTTTGAGCTGACTGTCAAAACCAGGTAGTGAAATCGCATTCCCAGCTGAGATGCAGCTTGGAAATAGCAGTATCTAAACAATCCCTGAGGCTCTGAGTAAAACTTTGATGAATAATCCTATGATTGGACAATTTTTGTGGCATACATTTTCTGTGCAACATCAATCTGCTTTTTTATGTTTGTTTATTTTATTATTTATTTTTTTTTTAATAGTAGAAAAGATGGATTCTGGTTATCTGTTCTTAGCACTTCATTCAGAGGTCTCCCCATCTTCAAAGCACTATATGAACTTTAGCTAATTAAGCCTCTCCGCACGTCTTACATCTGGAAGTGTGAAGCAGTGTTCCTTTTGCTGCTGAGGCAATTTATGGTCAGAATATACTCTAATACCCGCAAGATATTTTCTTCAAAGGGAGCTGAAGGTGTTTTTTCCTTGCACAGTCACACCCTGAAGGGCCTGAATAACCTTGCCGGAGAAGAAAGTTGTTTTGGAGGGGGGAGGCGGGAGGTTCCTGGCTGAAATGTTCTTGCCTATTCCTTTCTTTGCTTATAATGTGGTTTATCTGGTCCCCAAAAGTTCTGGAGAATTCTCACTGCTGGAACTTCAGGAAAAAGGTGCGTACTCTGGCTGGGTGTCTGGTAGGGATGAGGTGGAGCAGAACTGAGGTAGGAAAAGTAAGAGTGAAAGTTTTAGGAGAGTAAAAATGACAGATGGGAGTTGAGGCTGCTTTAATTCAGGCAGTCTGTCTGGCCAATTCTTATTTCACTGTGAGTGACTCTTGTAAATCCATTTATATACCTCTAAATCATAAAGAAACCTTAAAGGAACAGCAGATGGTATTGATACCACAGGAGAGTTCACAGCTGTAAAAAACCCAGACAACAAGTGAGAACCAGACTCAGATGAAGCCCAGAAAACCGCAAAATAAAAAAGGTTTTACAGGTGGTGTGGGCTTTTGCCTTTGGGAGCAGTCAAATCGTGCACACAAAGAAAAATGATTGCCCACTCTCATCCGTGTGCAGGATGGGAAAAATCACAACTCTACAGCAATACCCTGAGCAATACTAAATTTTTCTTTGGATTTTACCACCATAAAGGAGTGTAGGAGCTTAACTTCTTTTGGTTTAAAGAAACAGCCAGAGAGGGCTGGAGCTGCCATTGGGATGCTGTCAGATTTTGACAGCTCTTGAAAAGAGCTCTGTTCCTTGAAGCGTAGTCAGATCACTTTTGTGATTAATTCAGAGTATTATTTCTTTTTCCATGCGCAGACTACTTAGCTATTCTCTGAACTGAATTTAAGAAAGGTGATCATTCAAAGCAGTGGTCGTGCATGGAGAAAGCCCTGCACGGTCAGAGCAGCAGGAGCATTAGGCGATGCCAAGTCAGGGTTGTTGTGTCTGAACCAAGCTGGAAGTTGCCCAGGGTTTCCCAAACCTTGTGTGAAATCTGTTTCCTTTTCTTCTGTGTGGCCCTGAACAATTTACCTTGCTTTGAACAGCTACAGGGTCTGATGCCTGAGCCTGCAGGTCTCCACACAAAGCACCTGACATCTGGAACAGCAGGAATGGTGTTTACCCTTATTTCTCTGCGGGAAAGACCGGTCCATACTTTGTTAATGGAGAAGCATGAATGAGGAAAGTGCTCTCAGGTCCTAGGGAGAAGGCTGGGTTTTGTTCTTCTAACATAACTGGATGTCTCTCCACCATCAGGGGCAGCTCTGCTCTGGGTAGGTGGGCATGGTTGTGTGGCTGTATGCTCTCCCTGTTTTCCCCCTCCTTCGCCACCCCCTTCCCCAGCTTCTGCTCAGGCTTGGCCATCAGAACATCAGATGCAACAACTTGCACCAGGACTTTGGGGGATGGCTGGTAACAGCCAAAACACCTTGTGGAGTGGGGACCTAGATACTTTGTTCCCATGAGAATATGACTATAGGTCAATTATCTTACTGTATAAGTAGTGGACAGCCCAGGAGCACTTTGAGCTCTCCAGTATGCAGGCCAGGATCTCCCCTTCTGTGAGGATGCTCGTTTAAGGTTACTCCTCAAGGTTGAGAGATTCCTTGCTGCAGCAGATTCTCGGTAAGTGGCTAAAAGCATGCTAAAACTTTGAAATTTTAGCTAAGTAATAGAAAGGATTAATTGCGCATTTATAATCCTTTAGACATAAACCGTTGGCCAAATCTGGGACCAGGATTGGGTCCAGTTGCCCCTAGACTCCTCTCTGAGAAGCAGTTTAGAAAGCAAGGGGGTCCTTTCTGAACCTTGTGACTCAATGGGAGGGTCTCCCTGACAGTTTGTCAGACCCTGTCTCTATTCAGTAAATACACAAGTGTACCTTGGCATCGACCTTCATAAAATACTGTTGCATTTACTACTAATCTTGTTAAATCTCTGTTTCACCTTATTAAGTACTTTTTTACTTCTCTCTTACCAGTGAAGTCAATCACTCCGCCCGTGACAGGTTGTGAAGCTCAGACCAGCCCTGCAGAGCTGGGAGAGGACTCAGCCTGTTCTCGCTACTTTGCTTTGGGTCATTGAGATAGGAAATTTCATAGAATCATAGAATGGTTAGAGTTGGAAGGGATCTCAAAGATCACTGTCCCCCCCCTCCCCATGGGCAGGGACACCTCCCACCAGACCAGGTTGCTCCAAGCCCCATCCAGCCTGGCCTTGAACCCCTCCAGGGATGGGGCAGCCACAGCTTCTCTGGGCAGTTTAAATCTGTAGCTCTGGCTCTGAATTTTCCACCGGGAGCTCCAATTCTCCCCTGGAATGGGGTGAGGGCAAAGGTAAAGAGACAGTCACCAGGCTGTGTGACAACAATATTGTTTAAAGGTGACAATCCTGGACCAGCGGCTTGTGTTGGGGGATCTCCCCACCCCATCCACGGACCTTTTGGCACCCCATTGTGCGGCGTGATGAAAAGAGCCCTGCTCTTTCTGTCCCTTGGCACCCCTGGCTCCCTGCCACGGCTTCACGGTGATAAACGGGCTCCGAGCTGCTTGTAGAGAACAGCCTCGACAAAGTGCTGCACTTTGTCCCTCGGGGGTGGCCAGGAGGGGCAAAGGATGCCGTGCGGGAATGAGGAGTGGTTCCCGTTGGTAACAAGCACTCGTGGCACATCCCCGGCTATTCTGGGGAAGAAATACGGGCAGGGTCACACGCACTTTCCTCCAGAAACACCCTCATTACCTTGAAATGACAGTTTCGGAAGGGGCATGCCTTGCTGTCGCTCTGTGTAATTTAAAAAGACGGCTCCGTGCTATTTTTAGGGTGGTGCTTTCTCTCTAATTGTAAAATGTTTGCATTGTGGCTATTTAGACTTGTTTCCTCTGCCACCCCTAGTTCTGAGGAAACTGTAGGGAAGTTATGAACATGTAATGGTCTGAGAGACCTAAATTTTCTCCTCTGCAAATGGAGGTGGATCAGACAATAACATCTAGAGTAGGACCTCTGTTGTGCCCTGCTGGGACTGGAAAGCAGCCTTCCAGCTCCTAAAGGGGGCTACAGGAGAGATGGAGAGGGACTCGTGATCAAGGAGTGGAGCAACAGGGCAAGGGGTAACGGTTTTAAACTGAAAGAGTGGGGATTTAGATGAGGTATAAGGAAGAAATCTTCTCTGGAGGGTGGTGAGGCACTGGAAGAGGTTGCCCAGAGAAGCTGTGGTTGCCCCATCCCTGGAGGGGTTCAAGGCCAGGCTGGATGGGGCTTGGAGCAACCTGGTCTGGTGGGAGGTGTCCCTGCCCATGGCAGGGGGGTTGGAACTGGATGATCTTGAAGGTCCCTTCCAACTTGAGCCATTCTATGAAATCACTTAAGGTTATAAGATGGTGTGATTTATGCTGTTTGCTGAACTTTACATAACACAAGGAGCTAGATTTGCTGAAGCCTTTACACTGTAATAGAATTAATTTCCTTAGCAATTTTCCTAGCAGCTGGTACAGTGGTGTGTTAAGTCTTTTAGTATAAGAAAAATGTTGATAACACACTGATGTTTTGGTAGTGTTTTCCCTAAATCTGGGACTTTATGGTTCCCCAAGGTGCGCAAGAAACATAAACCAGAAGATGAGGAGGCTCCAACCCTCATCAAAGCCTGCAAATCAACAAGGTAAAAGCAGTCAGCAGCCTATCTGCACCCAGAGAAAGAATCCAATAACATGTTAGAGAACCCCAGACAAAAAAATCACCTCTAAAAGATGTTTTAAGAGCACTTGAGGTGCTGGTGTATAGAATGCATCTGGGTGGGAGGGGGCATGAAAGTCCCCGATAAAGCTATTCTATTCATACATTCCCTAAAGGTGACACAGTGGGCACACAAAACTCTCATTTTCTCGCTTCCAGGACAGCCTGTCCAGTTTGTCTAATGGGACATAAAAGCAGTTTTTAACAGAAATGCCTGTAGTTGTTGGAGTAGGAACCCAGACTGGCTCTTCCCCGGAGCTGGGTGGTCACGTTGACTTTCCTCTGGCCTATCTATCCATGACCAGCATTACAAGGTTTGCTTTGCATGCAAAAATTCGAAGCTACCGTGCTTAGATTGGATGGGGCTGTGGGCTTTCACGTGGCTCCTTGAACGTTTTCAAAAGGTTACGGCTGAGGGGAGAAAATGGTGTTGTTATCGAGGGAAAGGAAGATCCCACTTTTCCTATCGCTCCATATCTGATTGCCTGCTCTCTCCTTCCTCCACCCTGCCCGGGCTATGAATAGGGGGTTCGGGGGTGTTTCCTGAGGCCCAGCCACCCTATCCTTGCTGGAAAAATCTCATTTACAACTGAAGAACAGGGGTTGGATCAGAAGCGACGAGTTACTGGTGACTGATGTCAGCTGATGGTGGGCCGGGGAGGGGGGGAGGAGTAAAAAATGACTCCTCGGTGAACTGGGCTAGTTCCCAAAAAAAGAACCCGTCACTTTGGAAAAGAGATTAATGTTGTACGTCCAGCAGCTCTGCTGGCTGGTGGACAGCAGTTTGCGCCGCGGCCTCCGGATGAGGCGTTTCGTTGTGTCATGGTGTGATTATTTATATCTTCCGTTGACTAGCACATTTGTTTCCCCAAAGCAGAGTGGGTGTATGATTTGCTATTTTTTATCCTTTATTAAGTTCTAAATATAAATCAGCCCCGAAGGGTGTGTAGAGCTGTCGCGCTGATTGATTTGGAGGGGATGGGAGGAGGCTGAGGAACTCCCCTTGCCCGCAGAGGTCTCCTCTCCTCAGCGTTCACAGACTTCTGAGCCAAGCAATGAATTTTCCTTTCTGCCTGGTTGCTGTTTATTTGAGGAAGAGTTTGCCTTAGTCTGCAGAATTAAGACCACTTGATAGCTCTTCTGTCAAGCACCACAAAGAATTTTACCAATAAAATAATTTTCAGTGGTGCATGTTCATGATTTTTGCTTGAGCGAGCGTATTTTCTGATAGTTATTACCCTTTTTGGCAGTACATGACAAGGAGGACTAAGTTTATGGGGTGTTTTAGTAGTGTTGAACTGCAAAGTGAAATCTGCTTGCACCAAAGCTGTTGATAGCTGTAGAAAACTTATCTGACTGATCATTTATATTAGGAGAGGAATGTTCTCTCAGTTCTTTCCCATCCTCTCTCAACAAAGTGGGTTTTTTCCAGTCTTCTATGAGGTTATATTTCAGTCTCGTACTACTTGAAATCTTAGAAGTGCAAAGTGATTGGTTACATGTGTATAAATCTAATGTTTATATAAAGGAAGAAGAGTCTGGATGAAAATGTTCTGCTACTTCTGCAAAGGGCTGGTTGATGTTGAAACAAAAAAGGCACATCAAATTTTCATACTGGGTCCCTTACAGCCCTTTGGAAGTGTGGAAGGTGTATGGGAGGGCATCCCTAGTTTTGAGCAGGACACATGGGGTTTGCAGTGAACAATTTCCTGAGGGTTTCCTAAGTGCCTGTCAAAGAGGGTTTCCCTCCAAGTAGTTCTCTAGTGTTCCTCTGGACGAGGAGGAGATACTGATTTCCACCTCACAGCCTACTATCTTTATCACAGGCTTCTCTGCCCAGTACTAAAGCCAGTGAAAGACTAAAAATGTTTTAAAAACATGAACAAGCATTTAAAAGTAGTAGTTATCTGAAGCTCACCAACCTCAAAATCAACTGGATTTTGGCTCTGATATCCGACCCCTTTGGTCTCAATTTTCCCCCATGATCTTATTCCTGTCTACTTTACCTTTGCCCTCTGCAAGTTTGAAATCCTGAAAAGCAAGCAGGAAAGCAGGTCCTGTGAGGGGCCCTTGCCTATAAGGTCTTAGACTGGTTTTTGATCAGATCCAGATCTGATATACTTTGAAACATCAAATCTTTGGAAATTTGCCTGAATTCGACACCAACCTGTGCCTCTCAAAATGTTCAGGCACCTCTTATTGGCAGATAATAATCCTGTTATATAATTTTTTTTTTTTTTTTGTAGCTTCCTCTGGCTAGGCTGAGAGTTAAACTAGTGTATTTTAAGTGGAAAGGTATAGGATATTCACAGTTTTATAAAACCTGACTCCTGCCCTATGAATGGAACCGTAGGCATTGGGCTTGACAAAACACAGTTTGGCTGAACTATGGCAAGCTCAGCTTCGTATGCAGTATATAAGAACCATGGAATTTTCACTGAAAAATGCTGACAGGAATAATGTCTACTCACACCTGACTACAAGAATTTTTTTCTTTTTTTTTTTTTTTTTTCTTTTGGTTTGATACAGCAAGAGGGAAGAAGGATGCCACAGGATATTCCCAAGTCTCTCCAACACAGGCCAGCTCTCTGCGGTCCCAACAACACAGAATCAGGGAATTGTCAGAGTTGGAAGGGACCTCTAGAGATCACCCAGCCCAACTCCCCTGCTAAAGCAGGATTGCCCAGAGCACAGCACTCAGGGCTGCATCCAGGTGGGGCTTGAAGGTCTCCAGAGAAGGGGACTCCACACCCTCCCTGGGCAGCCTCTGCCAGGGCTCTGACACCCTCACTTATGTGGGGAAAAGCAATAAACATTTTTATCAGCTGAAAACAGGAGAAAGTCTGGGTGATATAGTTGATTTTAGGAGAAACTGGTTTTGACAAGACCAAAAATAGGTGGCAGAGCCAAAAGAATTTTCCACCCATGTGTTCCCGTTTTGGAGCTATATTAGTTAAGGAGAATTAAACTGGTTTTCTGGATCCACTGTGAGGTAGCACTTATCAACCAGCCCAGTCTTTTTACTTATTTATTCCCTTAACAAGTGACCATTCTTTTACATAAAAACTGTCAGAATAAATACAAATTCCCTCAGGAATGTGCTATGAGAAGTACCTAGTATTGTTTTTCAGCTCTACCTTTGGACACTTAGTGTGTGCCTCTTTTTATCTGACACGTATTTGAATTAAATTTCAGGGATTTTGCCTGTGCTTTACTTTTGAATTAGAGTATCAGAACATGCTGAATCTCAAGACACCTGTGGGACCTCACTTTTTTCTGCTGATGTTGTCTTCTGTAGCAGCATACACTCAGATTGCGTGTAAGTCCCGTGCGCCTCTGTGGCAGGTGATAGCAAGACACTGGGTATCAAGGATCCCAGAGTGATGTCAAGGAAAAACATCTGATGCTTTTCTATTAGGCACAGCCACCGAAAGGGCAGAGGGGATAGCTGGAAGTTGCAAAAGGTCAGCCATGCTTCAGGTGAGTCATGGGGACACGGCTGGGGAAATGAGTTTTCATCCTAAAATTTCCCAAAAATAGTTCAGGACCAGCCTTGAGACCATCTCCTTGAGATCACCTTGAGAGAAGGCAATTTAGGAGGTCTGAGGCTTTTCAGCATGGAAAGTAATTTCAGCAATTTTTACAAACTTGCCTGTGGCCTTCAGGCCAAACCTTCTGTGCAGTAACATCTTATTCTGTCTTCATTTTTTATATATTCTTTCCCATGTACCTATTTTTTCTTCCGGTTATTTGGGGATATTTCTCTGCCTTCAGTGGAACAAATTGATACCAAATTTGTTCTTTGCTTGACCAGGTTCTGATAGAAATCAAATGCATCTTGTGTGCACACAGTAAAACTATAGACTTATGATCATGGATTGATATCCCTTCTACCTGCTTTGATCGTGACTTGCATTGGCATAGTAGAGTCTATTAGACGTTAATTTTCGAGGAGGTGAATGAAAAGTTTTCCTTACCAAGGCAAAGACATCATCCTTGTAGATTAAATATCTGTTCTATAGTGTCATCTTTGGGCTGTAGTACGGGGAATCAATGCCTTGTTTATTCTGCAATATTAGGTGGTCTTTTAGAGCGTGCTGTACAATCGGTGTCTTGGTGCTGCTTATCAGAGCTAACAAAGACTCATTGTGGTCTCTTGAGCCAACAGGAGGGACATTAGCTGCTAGCAGAAAAAAAAAAATTAATTCTAAAGGTCTGAATCTTCATTTAATAATCAAAACACAGTGCCTTTCACCACAAGCGCTATGCTACTGATTGTTGCCATAGTAGCTATATTGTCTTGGGAAAAAAAAAAAAAAGAGTCTGGATTCTGAGTTAACCACAGATTTATTTTTAAACAAAATTCTGACTGACCTCAGAGCACAATTTGTGGGACATTAGCTGCTAGCAGGCTTAAATATCTTATGGAGTCGAGCAACTCTTAGAGATATTACTATGCCTGAAGACAAAACTTTAAATTTAGCTGAGCAGAGGTGACTTTTTAATAGTCTGTTGTGGCAATGAACAGGGAAACCATAATCTGGCATTCCAAGTTAATAACCTGAAGTTAATTTAGCTTATTTCAGAATTATATTGTATTTAGAAATGGTGGAGAATAAAGAGCTTTGCTAGAGTAGAAATATAGGACACAATTGTCAAATAATGTGAGAAATAGTGAAGCTACTGCACTACTCAAGAAAAAGCATTACTGTAGTATTCAGTGGAATTTGTCCTTGCTTGGTACCCCCTTGGCTGTGGACACATGAATAGGTTCACCCATGACAAGTCAAGCTGTCCTAAGGCAAAGACATTGGCAGCTGAAGGTGATTAAACCATCCCAGATTCCCTTGGTGAATTAGTGGCCGTTGCCACACACTTCCAAATTCCCAGTGTGCAGGCTACTTGTGTGTGGCCAGGTGTTTTATGGTGATTCGGTCATGCCCTGAGCCTAAGCTTTTGATTTCTGTATCTTCTCATTGTGTCTTGCCCTTGTCTTCATGCTGAGCCCTGATAAAATGTCCCTTTTTCATCTCCTGACGTTATGAGTCTCTCATTCCTGTTTAGTTTACTCACATTCAACACCCATCTTCAGAAGTGGGTTAAACAGGAAAATGCCCTTCTTGCTTCTAGGATAAGAACGTTCACACGTGGAGAGTTACTTTAATCACTACTACATGGGATGCTCTGTGGCATTCGTGTAACTAGGCATCCCCTCTACCTTGATGTCTTCCCAGAAAGGTTAAGCAAGTCCCTGGCAATAAGTAAAATGCCTTAAACCCAATGTTCTACTGACTACCATGCCCTTAAGGACCTGGGGGTATTGGTGGTTGGTCAGCTTAACATGAGCCAGCAGTGTGCCCACGTGGCCAAGAAGACCAACACTATCCTGGCCTGTATCAGGACTAGTGAGGCCAGCAGGAGTAGGGGAGTGATGGTGCCTCTGTCCTGGGCACTGGTGAGGCCTCACCTTGAGTGCTATGTTCAGTTCTGGGCTCCTAACTACAAGAAGGACATTGAAGTGCTGTAGCGTGTCCAGAGGAGAGCAACCAAGCTGGTGAGGGGTCTGGAGAACACGTCCTATGAGGAGAGGTTGAGGGAACTGGGCATGTTTAATTTGGAGAAGAGGAGGCTGAGGGGAAACACCACTGCCCTCTACAACTACCTGAAAGGAGGTTTTAGAGAGGTGGGTGTTGACCTCTTCTCACAAGGGAATAATGGCAGGACCAGAGGAAATGGTCTGAAGTTACAGCAGGGGAGGTTCACATCAGATATTAGGAAAATGACTTTATTGAAAGGGTGGTCAGGCACTGGAATAGCCTGCCCAGGGAGGTGGTAGGGGTCACCATCCCTGGAGGTATTTAAGAAAGGTGTAGATGTGGCACTTGAGGGCATGCTCTAGTGGTCGAGATTGTAGGGAATGGGTTGTATTTTTGTGTATGGTTGGACTTGATGAACTCAGAGCTCCTTTCCAACCGTGACAATTCTGTGATTCATGCTAAATAGAAGTGACAATTAAATGCCCCTGTAGGTAACAAAATCTGCCTATAGATGGACAAAGGGGCATCCCTGCTTTTTGGGAGGTGATGGGTAAGGGGTTTGTCCCAGGACAGGATACAAATGCAGAAGAGAAGACACCTGTTAGCAGGTGCTTATTGTGTTGGTAGGAATTGGACATCCCAGAGACAACGTAAGAAAGAATGAGCTGATCCCTTTCCCACTGAGGCTGCTGGGATACTCGTTAGCTGGATGATAGTGTGTATCTAGGGGGAAAAATTCTATCTCCCAGCCGTTTTCTGAATTCTAGCAAAGGTCCAACAACTGGGAATTAATTTCTAAAATAGTAGTTGGAATATCTGCTATGATCTAATTGAGTAATTTGGGGATATGCAAAGTAGCCTACAAAGCTTAGTGAACTATCATCCAGCAGATGTCTGGGGTGAGCTAAATACGGTCTCTGTTACAGACAGGGGAAACTGGGGCACAGAGAAGATCAAAGGTTTAGCTAGGCCCTTTGGTTCCATTTTTAATTAATACACTTACCATATACCAAATTAGCCAGTTAAAAAAAGAAAGTTGTGTGGAGCTGTTAGCTAAAGAAGTCAGAGAAATTGGCTTATGAAGCAGAATTATATAAAGAATGTACTGATCTCCAAACCTTCCACCAGTGGGTTTCAAACATGGTGCAAGGGCGTCAAATCAGCTTATTTTTCTCCTGGCTAATGTTTTTTTTTTTATTATTATTTTTTTTCCTCACTGTGCTACTTTACTCAGGTGCCAGGATAATCAGGTGATCATATGGTTATTGCTACAAACACCAGAGTAGAACAGAATGAAGAAATTAACAGGGGTGCAAAAATATCTTGAAATTGTCATGTGTTACATTATAATTCATTAGCTTAATGATCTTAAATGCCACCTTTTTGGGCCAAATTCCACCACCTTTAGCTAAGTGCCTCCTGATCTATACTACTGTGTGTGAAATTGTACTTGTAATTTGATTCTGTGCTTGCAGTTGGAAGGAAGCTCATGTCTTTCTAGGCTAGAATTTTAATGTCAGTGGCTCATAGGGCAGTAGGACTGGAAGAACCTCATGAACTTGCCTAGGTTATGCTGCTGCTGCTTCAGGGCAGTGTAATTATACCTATATGTTTGTTAAATCTGTCCTTAAAAACCTCTGATAGTGGTGAGTCCACAGCCTCTTGGGCACCCTGTTCCAGTATCTCTATTTACACTGATACCATGTTTTTTTGCTAGCATTCAGCTTGAATTCTCTTAACAGACAATGAAGGTCTTTATGTCTTCCTCCCATGCATGATGGTCAGGAAGATCTTGTTATGCCTGTCCTCTTTCCACGAGGTTTTTATGTATTGCTAGATTATTTTCCCCCATGCAAGTCTTCTTCATATGTTGTATTTTCTGGATCTCTCTTTTTCAATTGCTTTCACTGATTTTTTCACATGCTTCAAGAAGGTGTTAGTCCTGGATATGTGTTCAGGTGGGAGCTTGCCAGGACAGAACATGGCAAAGGTTTCAGAATTACTCAAGGTAATTTAAGGTATTAACGTGCTGAACAAAGATCAGCTTTGAAGTATTACAGCCTTCAGGACTGCTTGAGAAGCCTTTTCTCCATCGTTTTCAACAGACATTCTCAGAGTCTGTATGACCACAATGTTGTAGCCCAATATGCAAGCCACAGTTTTCAGAAAAGCATTTCCAGTTGAAGGAAAAAAATGTTAGCAATAGGAAAAGGTATTTGCGTCGGGAACTTCACTTCTGCTATCATATATTGCTATTCATCACTTAAAGATTAAGGGAGAGCAGTTACTGGTAATTCTTTCACAAGTATGTTACTTCTTCACCAGCAATGAGAGAGAAAAATGGTGTCCCTGTGGGAAACTCCCTTCTCCAGTATTGGGTTAATCCTGGAGTCCTCACACGGACAGCAAATACCCATCAGCCTTGGATGGATGGATGGATGGATGGATGGATGGATGGAACATTTTCCTTCAGATACAGGCTTTCTGTTTGTAAGGAGTCCTTCCTCCTCCTCTTACCCTGGTGCTATATTAGCAAGACTTAGCAATACATGACTTCGAGACTTTGACTTTCAACATGAAACATGGCTATGTAAGTGAAAATGAATGGTACCACCGGTGTTCTTGAATATTCTTAATGGTTTTAAAGGTAATATATCGCTCAGTGTTCAGTATTTTAGTGCTCTCCAATTAATTTATATCTCTAAACATAAAAACAGTCCTTTTTTTGTGTGTGTGTGAATCATGACATTTTGGACAGATATTATCTGCCCCCTAAAACATGACTTTTCAATTTGTATTCAGTTGTCAGGAAATTTCTTTTACTCATTTTTTGGTTTTACAGCGCTATTATCAGACAAACCACGATAGAGATGGTGCTGCTCGGAACAGTGTGTGCAGCACAACCGAGCAAAAAATAAACCCAACAATCCTGTGCTGATCTTGATCACCTGTAGCCCCGTTGCAGCCTCTGGTTCCTGAGGAACGGCGGTGCCTCCCCTCACACGCTGGTTGCACGCTGAGCACATCTTGGTGGTGGGCTGCAGGGACTGGCAGAACCCCTCCTCCCCAACATCTCCTGGTATTTACAGCTGGAAACCCACGGGGAAGATCTGGTTTGCTAGATCTTGAATTCCAAGTAGGTAGGAATACCCTGATTAAAGGTACATACTTTACCTTAAGCCATTATTTTATATATATTAGATGTGCCTAGTGTATCTGGTTATCTATATATTATACATGCCAGGAAACTACTCCAGATTTGCCTGTGGAACCACTCATTTGCCAGAGGAGACACAGCTGTCTGCCTTAGGACCTCGAGGTCCTGATTATTTGGTTATCTTATTCACTTGGGTGGCTACCTTTTAATTCTGGTCCTTATTTTCCCCATCTGCAAATAAGGGCAATATTCTTAACTTCCCTCATCTCAAAGGCAGAGACTTGTGCCCTCTGTTGGTCCCTTTCTCTGGTCCCTCCTAGGTGCCTTGGGATTGCGGGAGAGTGAGGAACAGGGAAGAATGACAGGCAAGGGAAATGAAAGGGAATGGTGTGTTTTGGGGTCATACCTCAGCGCAAAGACTGAACGTAGTCGCCAGAGAGTGCATTTGGATGTGGGAGCCAAGCAGCACCGCTTGTGGCCAGGAGACTCAGGGTCACCACAGTCTGTGGTGGGCAAGGAGCTGTTATTTGGCATTCCTAAATCCCAGTCTGGCTTCCCGGTCTTCCTTTCACTCATCTTCCTCTCAGTTAGTAATAAAGAAGATGAAACAGTGATTTCTTGATGAGGGAAAGTAAGTAGTCCCATATCAGCACCCGCTGACACGGTGGACACACGTGGTGGCCATGTGTTGATGTTGAGACCGTACAACTCCACCACAGTCCCTGCATGTCTGACCCTGCTGCCTCCAGTGGTGTCCTGGCCCAGGGCAACTCATGAAGGGATGGGTTTCTTCAGACCAGGTGGAAGCTGAAACAGAAATATGTGGGATTCCCCGGCATCCAGCCCAGCAACCAGCTTGTGGGAATTTGTGGCTTCTGGAGGACACTCACGCCAACACTTGAATGAGGTGTTGTCGTTCACGAGGATGGAGATAAGCAGTGAGTAACCGTCAGCATCCAGAGATCACTGAATGTTTGTGAAGTCTCCTGTGTTGAGAAATTTTGTTTTACTTCCCTTAAAAAAAAAAACCAAAAACTTTCCTTCCCATTTTTTTTTCTAGTTTTCCACTGCTGTGAAGTAAGTCTTTTGGATTTAGCTATATGTAGTTGAGATAGGTAAGAGCTCATGGTAAAAAACAGGACAGTTGGCAATATTTGATATTTTTCTCCAGGACTTTGAAATCACACATTAACATCTCAGTCAGTGGTATTATTAAGAAAAAAACAACCAACCCACCAAACCCCCCAAACAAACCAAGCAAGCCTGTTCTGGTCGGACAAAAAAAAAAGGAGAACATGGACAAAGTGAACACCAAGGGACCAGGAGTCTAGAAAGCTGTGGAAGAACTTGGACACAACCTGCTGAAAAAAATTCTATTTTCAACCCCAGGAAACAGCGCAAGGAGCAGAAGGTGGGAAGCCGGAGGGATGGAAAGAAGGTCCTCTGAAGTGCTTTGAGGTGGCCATGCTGCTCCCAACACCAAACTGCAGCTTTTCTTCGGGCTCGATTGCAGCAGCATTGACGTGTGGCTGCCTCCTGGGAGCTACTATTTAGCAGAGCAGCTGCTAATTAAACCCTGGGAAGTGAAGTGCTAGTTAAGTGAACCTCAGCTACATCTCCTGAGGATGTGCTGCCCCTGCTTGGACCTTGGGGACCCTTAAAACCAGAGTGTCGTTATGATCCAGCCTTCCTGAAGCTGGCAAGATGACGGGGAGAGCCTGGGACCAGCCACCAAGGTGGCACCTTGGGCCCCTGTCCCTGCAGAAGGTGGTGGAGGTGGCAATGGCTTTCCACCTAAACCTCCCCACAGCTATTGCCTGCGAGGGTGAAGCCTGTTCACACCCACCCACTGTCATGGGAACAGGGTGCCATAGTCCCTCCACTAATTTAGGCTGGATTTTTGTGTTGGGTTGGTTTTTTTTTTTTTTTTATTTTTTATCCTGAAGATGTAATTTCGTGGGGTTTTTCATTTTTTTTTGCTTGAAGGAAGGAATCACTAGATGGCACTGCATCACTGCAGGACAAGCCACCTCCCTTCTCTCTAGGACAGATGAAAGACATTGCCTACCTCTTCATTTTCAGCTGTCTGCTTCCAATCTTTACCAGGGAAAAAAAAAAAAAAAAAAAAAAAAGCAAGAAAAAAGGTGTTTCTGTGTAAGAAAATGTGCTTTAGCACAATTTCCATCTCTAGCTTCAGGGGAGCTACCCCTGAATCATTTTCCTGTGGGATCCTTCTGCTTAGAATGATGTACTTTACATGACTTGATTTTTGTACCTTTTTTTTTTTAGCCTGTTTCTCTCTACCTGCTCTCACCAGTGCAACGGGTTGAGAAAGCTCAGTGGAAAAAAACCCACTAAGTGGGATTGAACATTTAGTTAAAGACTGAACTCCCTCAAATGTGGGTGATGCTTGGGAATAGCACCTTTCTGGCAGCCCAGAAAGCCAACTGTATCCTGGGCTGCATCAAAAGCAGCGTGACCAGCAGGGCACGGGAGGTGATTCTGCCCCTCTGCTCTGCACTTGTGAGACCCCACCTGGAGTCCTGTGTCCAGCTCTGGAGTCCTCAACAGAGAAAGGACATGGAACTGTTAGAACGGGTCCAGTGGAGGGCCACAAAGATGANTTAGATTGGATATTAGGAAGAAATTCTTTCTTAATTTCTAATGAGGGTGGTGAGGCACTGGAAGAGGTTGCCCAGAGAAGTTGTGGCTGCCCCATCCCTGGAAGTATTCAAGGCCAGGCTGGATGGGGCTTGGAGCAACCTGCTCTAGTGGGAGGTGTCCCTGCCCATGGCAGGGGGGTTGGAACTCGATGATCATTAAGGTCCCTTCCAACTCTAACCATTCTATGATTCTATGAATAAAAAGAATAATAAATGAATGCACCAGGTTACATGGACATAAATGGCTAATTGAGAGCCATCCACTGACACACGAGGATAGAGAGCGTTGTTCACTGAGCTGTAGTTTCAATAAATTATTGCTATTATGTGCTGCCAATGTCCTTAATCAGAGGCTTGACCAAAATTACCTTCAGACACTGAGCTTCCAAAAATAGGCTGTCTCATGACCATGGAGTTGATTGTAATAGTTGAACATTTCTATGGATCCATAGTTTGGATTCATAAATTCACAGTCTGGCAGAAAAAGTGAACAAACCGATGGAAAAAAAAAAAAAAAGCATTAAAATGTGTAAAATGTTTACTTTGGTCTGAAGCCCAAGTGAAAAGGTTTTGGTCATTTCCTATTGGCTCAATGAACCTTAATATATTAGTGTTTTTTTCTTCAGGAAACCTTGCCAAGTAGTACCACTTGGAAGAAGCGGGCGTTTGAGCTGTTCTTTTCAATCTCAGAGCGTCGCTTTTATCGTTGTGCTGTTCTCATTAGAAGCTGCTGTAGCTGCAGCACAGTCACAGAGGGCAGAAATCTCATTGTCGGGAGGGAGAATAACCTATTTAGAAAATTAGCGAGAAATTGCACTGCACGCAAAATATGTGACTCTTGCCTTAGCGCTGCTTTAATTCCATTTTTGTGGGGCAAGACCACTAAGATGAAAAGTATTCCAGTTTTAAAAGTGAAAGTTGTAAAAGAAAAAGTGCAACACCTGTGCCCAATTTTTCCTCTTTTCTTATTAAGGGGGCTGGTTAGACCAGAGCTGCATCCTTCTGATAACATAGGATGATACATTAACTTTGTCAAATAATTCATGTTTGCTAGCAGTCACTAGACATAGGTTTTCATAATTATTGTGTTGTATTTCCCCTTTAAGTTCACAAATAGACATTTATTTCTGTGAGATCTCATTGCAGCTAGGGGATGAGATACTTCTGAGTGCTTCAGTCTCTCCATGGCAACTGTAAATGGGTCAAGCCTGGGTGTAGGTTGGCACACAGCACCTATGGGAAGGAGTGCCCTGCGTTGCCTCACCTGGATCTCCCGTGGATGATGCTTCCTAGGACAGCACTGAGCGCTGCAGCCAAGAGGTATCATGGAAAAGTTGGTTTTGGTGGTCACTAAACCTTCAGCATCTCCTGGATCTGCAATGGGTTCTATCAGAGACTACGTCTTCAGACACCTGGTATTGCTTGGACCCACGTGTCAGGTCCATACATCTCTTACAGGTATGTTATGGTCCTTTTCCGAATGCGTGCAGAGCTTGTGTCAAGCCGTGTTGCAGACCCATGACCAAGAAAGCCTGGATTAAGAAGCATTTTGGGGGAAAGAGAGGATGGTGGTGATACTGTCACGTTGTGTGCAAGAGAAGGAGGAGAGCTACAGGCACAACAAATGCAGGATCTGGTCAGTTGCAAAATAAACTCATTTTATGAGTTTTATCCCCACACTGCGGGCAGAACTCATTGAAGATAGAGACACGCTGAGGAGCAGTGGCAAGGAGGGACGTCCTAGTACCTTGGCAAGAGTATACCTTGCCTTTAGGCAGCCCCATGTGGATCCCTTGTGAGGTTACTTACCTTCCATGTGGATAAGCAATTACATGGTCTGAAGTTAACATATCACAGAATCACCTAGGTTGGAAGGGACCTTTTAAGACCACCTAGTCCAACCAATTGGAAAAACAAAACAAAACAAACACAAAAAACCACATAAAACACACACCACAACCAACCCACACTATGACACAAACAACAACAAACCCCAAAATATCACACCCACAACAACACCGAAAAAAAAAACAAAAACAACCCACCAAAATTCCAAAAAACCCAACAACCATAAACAACACCCCACACCCCCCAACACTAAGCCATATCCTTGAGCACCAAGTCAACTTCTCTCTTGAATCCCTCCAGGGATGGTGCCTCAACCACCTCCCTGGGCAGCCCATTCCAATACCTGACAACCCTTTCAGGAAAGAAATATTTCCTAGTATCTAACCTGAATTTCCCCTGGCGCAACTTGAAGCCATCACCCCTTGTCCTGTCATCTGTAACTTGGGAGAAGAGACCAACCCCCACCTCTCTACAGCCTCCTTTCAGGCAGTTGTAGAGAGCGAGAAGGTCTCCCCTCAGTCTCCTCTTCCTCAGGCTGAATAACCCCAGCTCCCTCAGCCTCTCCTCATAAGATTTGTGATTCAGTGCTGCAGCTAAAATGGACAAGATGAAACAAGAATTGGAAATGACCTGGCTTTGCAATATTGTGGGAGTTATTCTAGACTGGTTGTTGGGGGTGAAAACCCAGACGTGTTTAGCCATAAAATTACAATACTGCTAGAGAGATGAAATGTGTATTAGGGTTTTGTAATAAGGACACTGAGGGCTATTCCCAAGGCCAAAGTGCAACTTCTATTTCCTAACCCCTGCCTGTACAGACTGGGGTGAGGAACTCTAAACCTAATCTCAGTCTTGTGAGAGGTTCTTCTCATTCCCACAGCAGTCTTGATCATTCAGTGGTAGGAATCTTTCTTCTCTGCCTATCTGTGACACAAGGTGTTACATTTTCTGAAAGGCATCTATCATGCAATAGGACCATAAAATGGGAAGAAATTCTTTGGAACAATCATTTCAGTTGTTGGAGTAAGAAGCAGCCTTGTCATGAAGCCCTCTGTTAGTGCTGGTGTCTGCCAGGGGAACTGATGTCCAGTCAATAGTCCACATGATTGAATCTTGGTCAGGTATACATCTGCTAGGAAGAAGAAACATTAAATCATCACTTTGTTGAAGTAAAGTGAGTTCCTATTGAGCTCTGGATTAAAAAAAAACAAAAAACAAACAAACACAAAACAAGCCAATGGTGATCACAGACCTGATGGAGCTATTAACACACAACCTACACTTGGAGAAATGATGTTTTTGTCGCTGTGGCCATATTTACATAAGAAAGTAACCCTGTGCAAAGGAAGCCGATCAGTAGACTGGGGCAGATAGATCACCCTATCAACAGTAGTTAGTGGTTTGGGTATTTTACTCAGAACTAGGTTTAATCTTGTCCCCCGATATCACCTTCTTACATGTGGTTTGAGGCTGGCTGAAGGACAAGTCACTGATTTAGCTACTTCTTGTCTCTGGCATGGACTGGGGTGAGTTTGGTGTGCAGGTGGATGGAGGAAAGCTCACGGTTGAATTTCCTCCTCAGAGAATCTAGTTTGAATGTGCTAAAGCCACTCTGCAAACCCAACTGGTGGGTGGGAAATTGGAACGGTAAGGATTTCACTTCAGCACTGAAGCAGCGGGACAATACGGGCACAACCTGGTGAACACAGCAAGGGAGGGTTGTTGGGATCAAATGCTTCTGGTGTCTAAGTGGAGACAGTTTTGTTCTCAAGTCATTAAAAACACATCAGGGAACTAGTTCCTTTGTCTGCAATATTGTCTAAATGATCACTTAGCTCACCATGGCAGTTAATCTTTTTTTTTCTTTTTAAAATACATGTCATGACACAATTGTTAGATCATTTGCCCTCAGGATGTTCTTCATAGCGTTCTTCTAACCTGTTAGCACAAAACCCCATCTCTTTTGAGTCCCTAAATGCATAGATGAGCTTATCTGAGTCATATGTGCTCTCCTTCTCCAGCAACCTGCAGTGATTAGTGTTACCCTTTAATTTAAGGACACCTAATGACCATTCTTTCAAGTACTTACATTCCCTTCAGGTGCAGAACCTGAAATCCATGGAAGCTGATTTATGGAGGGGTGTGTTTTGAGCAGCAGCAAAGCCATTCAGATCCCTGGGGCTGTATTACTTTAGCCCTTCTGAGGACTATTGACTACTCTAAATTGAGCATATTTATTTTTAAGATAAATTAGATCTACAAATGAAGAAATATCTCTTGCTTGTTCTTCAGCAGATCTCACCATCACATAGTCTGTGTCTGTCTGAGTTTAATTGAATTAAGTGGCGTCATTGCTAGTGGCGGAAATGGAGAAAACAAAAATGAACAGATGGTAGAGAAATCAATGTTAGTATTCTCAGTTCAGGGAGGTCACCTTAGCCTAAGACCTTCTCAGATCACGCCCTCTTCCATGTATACAGCTATATATAGTTGAGAGTTGCCTTAAGATAGCAATTGCTTCACTACTTCCTCTTACCCAGCACAGCCTCTCTCAGGGTAGGATCAAACACCCTGAAACTTGGTGCCTTTTCATAGAATCATAGAATGGTTAGAGATGGAAGGGACCTTAAAGACCATCCAGTTCCAACCCCCCTGCCATGGGCAGGGACACCTCCCACCACACCAGGTTGCTCCAAGCCCCATCCAGCCTGGCCTTGAACCCCTCCAGGGATGGAGCAGCCACAGCTTCTCTGGGCAACCTGTTCCAGGGTCTCACCACCCTCAAAGCAAAGAATTTCTTCCTAAGATCTAATCTAAATCTCCCCTCTTTCAGTTTAAAGCCATTACCGCTCATCATAAAGAGTCCTTCCCCATTTCTCCTTTTATTCTTTATATAGTTAGTCTTGTCTCCAGTATAATTTAGAGCATCTCAGAGGTGGCCCCTGTGCTGTAGTCTAGGGCACTGAGAACCTGTCAGAGACCACCATGCTGTAATCTTTTTCACAGACTGTTAAGGCTTCGTCTTAAGCCTTGCTAAATTTTTTCTCCTTAATTTCTGCTGAGTTATCTGAATTTTCCAGGACCTCACTGGTCTGCTGGTCAAGGTACTTTCTGTTTTCCAGATTCAGTTTATTCAAAGCCTTTTGTTCTTTGGCAACACAATCCCTTAATTTAAATATATTCTTTTTCCTAGCCTTTATTGTACTAGGCTAAAAAAAGCTAAGTTCTCCTCGACCCCTTTCACGGAGAAAGTTTTTCCATTCACCAGATTAATATAGTGCTCATTGCCCCTGAAATCCCTGTTGATGTATTGTGGGTTTTGTTGAATGTAAGTTGCTGGAATTGTACACAGCATCGTAGTGTCTTGCGGAGTGGCAATAATATTAGTACATCTCTGCCTTTATTTGGGGAATTATCTTTATGCTGCTCAGGATTGCTTGATTTTTGACATTGTTTTTATGGCTACCCAGAGATTAAACTAATAAATTTAATCTCTGGGTATTTAAGTTCTTTTATTACGTCATTTTTTTTTTCCCAAATGTTGCTTCCCCACTGTGATAGCAAGACTGTGATTATTTTATTAGTTTGTATATATTTGTTCTGTTTCTTAGCCAATTTCTGTTTTTCCAGACTTCAAGAGCATTCGGTTTCTCTGTTCTTTCTCTGTTTCTTCTGGTCCTCCCCTCCGTTAGCAGCGATCCCCTGGTTTGTCAGCAGAGCCTCACAGCTTTGCCAGCTGTGGATTTCACTGCACCATCCTTACTTTCTGGTCTCAAGATCAGTGCTAGAAGAAGTAAGGAAATACTTGTTCAAAGACAAAATTAGTAGCTTTCCTCTGACTTAACACATCTCGCCTGTGCTGTCGGTTGGCACCCGCAGGTTCCTTATCAATGAGGTAATTCTCCTCTCCTCCAGCTGCATCAAATGCTTTGCTAAACTGGATCCCATGCACTTCCATGGAATCAGAGTTTCTGAGCTGGGTAGGCACCTCTGAAGATTATTCTAGTCCAATGCCCTGCCCACAGCAGGGTGCTCAGGGACATGCCCTGTTGGGTTTTCAGTGGCTCCAAAGAGGAAGACTCTGCGACCCATCTGGGCAACATCTTCCAGTGTTCAAGAGCGCCCATGAAAAACAAGCAAATCCCTTTTCTTTTAGTTTAAATGGAATGTCCTGCGTTTCGGTTTGTGCCCGTTGCCTCTTGTCCTGTCACTGGACACCGCTGAAAGGACTCTGGCTCCTTCTTCTTTACTTCCTCCATCAAGTGTTTATACACGTTGATGAGATCCCCCCTGAGCCTCCTCTTCTCCAGGCTGAACAGCCCCAGCCTCTTCTCATATGAAGAATGCTCTAGTCCCTTAATTATCTGCCAAGCTGCTTTCCAGCCAGCCAGTCCCCAGACTGTGCTGGTGCCTGGGGTTGTTCCTCCCCAGCTGCAGGTCCATTCTGTTGGCCCATTTCTCCAGCCTCTTGAGGTCCCTCTGGATGACTCTCTGGTGCATCAGCCACTCTTCCCAGTCTGATGTCATCAGCAAGCTTGCTATGAGCGTGCTCAGTCCCATCACCCAGGTTATTAATGAAGATGTTAAACAGTATTGGCTCCAGTATTGAGCCCTGGGGTGCACCTCTAGTGAATGCCCTCCAACTAGACTTTGTGCTGAGTATTGCCACCCTTAATTACGATAACTTTCTTTGGGTAGCCAGAGAAGCAATCAGGTTAGTTGTTTGGTGTGTGCTTGCCAAATGCAAGTTACACTTCATCCAGGTTTGGTTTCACCTTTGCGTCTTTAAGAGGTTTCTGGATGGAGATAGATTCTGGTACCTACCTGTATTTTGATAAGAGAAATGTTCATAGGTGTGTTAGAGAGAAACATGTGGGTAGAAGGGAACTTTAGGATACTACTGTTACATCAGATTTGTGGAATATGGTTCAGCTGATAACCTGTAGGACCCTTCTGGAAAGTTTTTTTTTGTTCACTATTATCAGCAACAATAAAATTTCAATTAAAACATTTTTTCTGGGCCTGCATCTTAGTTTGGCAATCCTTACCTTTGGAATTGGGGTTGCTTCTGACAAGGAGTATAATGTTAATTTAGAAGGACTCTGCAATGTAGAATCTGTAGAGTTGGAGTGCATGAGGGTATAAAACCTTCCTCTATCTTTTCTAAGCTAGTTTTCATTCCACATAAAAAAAAACCCTATGCAATATATATCAAACAAACATAATTTCTCTTATCTGCTTGGGGAAACAACATCGAAGCATCTGTAAGAAGGAAATTACATAAAAACTAGATGACAGAAGTAATGGAGATTTAGATGAGGAGAAATCAGCTCTCATTATGAGGTAATAAGGTTGCTTATCTGGCTGTGTATTTGGATGGAGCTCATCAATGAGATTTCTGTTGGTGAAGCTAGATAATGGAATGAACATCATCTTCTTGCCTTTGAGCTGGTAATTTCCATCCTTAGTGAGAGTATCGCTCATGTGTTTCCAAACATTGCACGCATCACGAATAATTCACATATGGAGTTCAGCAAAGCAAGAATAATTGATGTGAACATGAAGAAAATCAAAGTCTCTTCATTTTCGTGAATCACATCTTGACCAAAAAAGAAAGCAGATGATCAGGAGAAGTAGGGATCAGAAAAGCAAATCCTCGGCAATATTTTGTGGTGATTCTATATCCTGAAATGCAGGAGTTACCAGCCAAATAGATGGGACACACTGCAATACCATCTTAAGTGCAATTCTCTGGCAGTTGTGAACTATGGGGACAGAGTATCTGATCCTGCAGATGCTTGTGGATGAGTTTAAGCATTGATTTCTACTGAAGTCAGGGCTAAGAGCTGCCTGCTTAATTAGGCCAAAGCGCATCTGCATATTTGTGGGATGGGGAGCCAGCTTTTCTTCAGTCATACCAAATCCTCATATTGTCCATTAGTGTTCAATGGAAAAAAAGTATAGATATTTCTGATGACTGCTGTTCCCTGAGACCATTTCCAGTATACAAATCTATTGGCTTTTTAACTTCTTTTTTTCACTGCAAATAATAGCTCTGCATTTATAGACCTGGAAGCTACCCTGCAGTACTCTGACAGCAGTCCAGTCTTGATGTAAAAGCATCACGTGCGCACTGGCAGCCCAGAAAGACAACCATATCCTGGGCTGCATCAAAAGAAGTGTGGCCAGCAGGGCGAAGGAGGTGATTCTGCCCCTCTGCTCTGGTCTTGTGAGACCCCACCTGGAGTCCTGTGTCCAGCTCTGGAGTCCTGAACATAAGAAGGACATGGACCTGTTGGAACAGGTCCAGTGGAGGTCATGAAAATGCTCGGGGGGCTGGAATACCTCTGCTATGAAGACAGGCTGAGAGAGTTGGGATGTTCATCCTGGAGAAGAGAAGGCTCTAGTAAGACCTTAAAGCTCTTTCAAGTACCTAAGGGAGGCTACAGGGGAGATGGGAAGGGACTCTTTATCAGGAAATATAGCAATAGGATGAGGGGGAACATTTTTAAACTGAATGAGGCAAGATTTAGATTAGATATTTGGAAGAAATTCTTTCGTGAGGGTGGTGAGGCACTGGAAGAGGTTGCCCAGAGAAGCTGTGGCTGCCCCATCCCTGGAGGGGTTCAAGGCCAGGCTGGATGGGGCTTGGAGCAACGTGGTGTGGTGGGACGTGTCCCTGCCCATGGCAGGGGGGTTGGAACTTGGATGATCTTTAAGGTCCCTTCCATCTCTAACTCTTCTGTGGTTACTGATACTGTGTCAGTAAATAACAGACCTGAGAGGGACCATGGGATAGATATCCTGTCCTTGGAGCTGGCTCTGGCTCCTGCTGGTCCCGTGGGTGCACTTTAGGGTGTTGGTTCTGACACTAATGGGTTGGGAGTAGAGCCATGTTTCCAAAGCTGAGACCTTCTCTTGATTCCTCTTCCTATAAAAGCAAAGGGAGGGGAGAGTAGGCAGGGAGTTGTCTGCCATAATACCTTTGTTCTGAAATTTGGTTCCTACTCTCTTTGACCTGGGCTGAACTTGATGGAAATGGGGTTTCCAGGCTTGGTTGTTTGGGAACCACAATGCAAGGCAGCAGTTACTAGCTTTCAGGGGACATTGCAGGTCTCTGCTTGCTTCCCAAATCCAGGACTACATTCTCACCCATCTTCCCATCCCAACCTTAAGCTCCTTGCTTCTTTCTACACACCCTTCAACAACAGTTTGCTCCATGGCTCCTACTTCCTCTTCTTCCTTTCCTGTCTGCCAAAATGAAGACTTCAATTCTACCCCTCTTCCTTAATTGCTCTTCTTTCACCTCAGGCATAAACATGATTTAGCCTTTATTCTATCCTAATCCAATGCTCTCTACTTCATTCTGCCAACCTCCTGCATGTGAGTTGGAATTACAGGTTGTGTTGGGTGCTAATCCTACCAAATCCTGACTCTCCTTTGGGAACCATGAGGGATTTTTCCAGCAGCTCCCATGGAAACCTTCATGCCACCGTTGTTAAGAACTGCTGGTGCCAACTGTTCCACACATTCACCTGGTGGAGTTTTCCATGTTCCTCTATGGATCAAGAACCTCAGCTCTTGATATCTGTTTTGTGAGACCTTTTCTGTTTATACTGTATCATATTGGGACATAGAGGTTCAGGTCCAATCCACCAAGATTACCTAAAATCTCAGGTGACTTTCAGAGAGGCAGGTCTTCTTTAATTTGACCCAACCTGGAGTACTGTGTCCAGCTCTAGAGTCCTCCACAGAAAAAGCACATAGAATTGTTGGAACGAGTCCAGTGGAGGACCACGAAGATGATTAGAGGGATGGAGCACCTCTCCTATGAGGGAGGACAGGCTGAGAGAGCTGGGGCTGTTCAGCCTGGAGAAGAGAAGGCTCCGGGGATACCTTCGAGCAGCCTTCCAGGATCTGAAGGGAACCTACAGGAGAGCTGGAGAGGGACTCTTGGTCAGGGAGTGGAGGGATAGGACAAGGGGTGATGGTTTTAAACTGTAAGAGGGGAGATTTAAAGTGGATATTAGGAAAAAAATCTTTGCTGTGAGGGTGGTGAGGCACTGGAAGAGGTTGCCCAGAGAAGCTGTGGCTGCCCCATCCCTGGAGGGGTTCAAGGCCAGGCTGGATGGGGCTTGGAGCAATTGGGTGTGGTGGGAGGTGTCCCTGCCCATGGCAGGGGGGTTGGAACTGGATGATCTTCAAGGTCCCTTCCAACTCTAACCATTCTATGATTCTGTGATTTTTATCAGCTGCATCTTTCTAGACTGATTGTAAAGGGAATCTAACTTAGATGACAGTCAATAACAGTCAATATTCATGTTTGCTTGAACTGGATAGTCAGTTGCTATGGGTCGAGTGCACCACAGCTGGACTCTCCAAGGACACCTGTAACTTAAATGATCACAATGTGTGGAAGTGTCACTGTTTTACCTCCTAGGATATATGCTGGCCTTACTTTTTTAGACTTTTCTGCTGATTTTAGACAATATAAATATATTTATTCAAAAGCCATCTGGACATAGTCTTAGGCAACTGGCTTTAGATGATCCTGACTGAGCAGGGGGTTTGGACAAGGTGACCTCCACGGGTCCCATCCAACCTCGTCCATCCTATGATTCTGTGAAATATGACAGGAAAATAGAAAAGTGCATGCAGAAGGGGAAAAGAAAACCTGTGGTGGGATAGATAGGAGCACTTGCTGCTTGCTCATGAAGTTGTTTGCTTATTTGTACAGACTGAGCTGTGATCCCTTTAATAATTGAGTATATTGGCCCAGAAATGGAAACCCTCCCTCCCTCTCTGCCATACACTCACTCTTTATTTATGCACTTTGTGAGACTGACACTGAAGCTCAAAAAATTATGTAGCAATGTGTTAATGGTAGGGCAAACACCCCCCGATTTCTCTTACAGCTATTTTTAATTTCTATATTAGTCTAGTATAAAAATTGACAGGACTTAACTTCCTATATGTGACAATTTCCACTCCCTTGGATTAACCTAACCAGCTAATTTCCTTACTCAATTTCTATGCTTTCCAAATTATTTAATGCTTACAGCCACCTCCCATTTTAGAAGTTGTTTGGCCAAGCTAAACACATTAAATGATTTTGATCTTTCTGCATAAATCAAACTCTCATACTGTATACTCTGAGGTTATATCAGTTGGAGGAGGTGAAGGAAACTAATGTCATGGATTAACGTTCCCACCCCATGTGTGCTCATCTTGTTGCCAGATGGTCGAGAGAGGAGATTTTGAATATATTCCTGGATAAAACCAATCCTGGTTGGTTGGGGCAGGAATGATCCTTATCTCCTTTCAAAAATCTATATGGCCCAGCAGTGAGTATAGTCCAGGGGCTGGAACACCTGAATTTGCTTACAAATTCAGGAACTCCTGAATTTATGTTCACTGCTTTACATTCAACCACCTTCTTCCTATCTCTGTTGGCAAACTGCTCAGGGCCGGGACGCTCAGAGGTGTTTGCACTTGGGTTTTCTTCTCAGCACTGCAAAATCCGACTCCTTCATGGCCATTCCAAGCACTGAGTGGAAAGCTCAGGTTTCCTGTGGCCTGTCCAGGGAGAAGCAGACACCTGCAGAGAGGCGACCATGAGCAAAGAGCACGGGAAAGTTTTAGGCACCTCGATAGAGATAGGAATCCTGTGAAGTAAGCATCTATCTGTTAACACTTTTTCCTGAAGTGAGTTAATTGCTCAAATGCAGAGGTGTGGTGTCAAACCAGAGGTATGAGTAGCTGCCGAGCTGCACTGAAAATGGCCAAGATGATCGAGAGAGGAATTCAGATCTTTCCTTTGCTTTGATGGGAAGCAAAGACTCCATGTTTTCCTCATCCTGGGGAGGTGCTGCAGCCATGGGCAATGTCTCCCTGCCTCTCTGCTGGGATGATATCACTCTGTCCTTGGAATTCTGGCTGCTCAGGGCTTAGCACTGGTCTAATTGCTGGGAACAGCCAGGGGAAAAGAATTGGCTGGAGAGCAGCCCTCAGGAGAAGGACATGGGAGTGCTCATGGATGAGAAGCTCAACATGAGCCGGCAGTGTGCGCTGGCAGCCCAGAAAGCCAACCCCATCCTGGGCTGCATCAAAAGAAGTGTGGCCAGCAGGTCACGGGAGGTGATTCTCCCCCTCTACTCTGCACTCATGAGACCCAACCTGGAGTTCTGTGTCCAGCTCTGGAGACCTCAACACAGAGAAATGACATAGAACTGTTGGAATGGGTCCAGCGGAGGGCCACGAAGATGATTAGAGGGTTGGAGCACCTCTCCCATGAGGACAGACTGAGAGAGCTGGGGCTGTTCAGCCTGGAGAAGAGAAGGCTCCAGGGAGACCTTCAAGCAGCCTTCCAGGATCTGAAGGGAGCTCCAGGAGAGCAGGAGAAGGGACTCTTGGTCAGGAAGTGGAGTGACAGGACAAGGGGTAATGGTTTTAAACTGGAAGAGGGGAGACTTAGATGAGATATTAGGAAGAAATTCTTTGCTGTGAGGGTGGTGAGGCACTGGAACAGGCTGCCCAGAGAAGCTGTGGCTGCCCCATCCCTGGAAGTATTTAAGGCCAGGCTTGATGGGGCTTGGAGCAACCTGGTGTGGTGGGAGGTGTCCCTGCCCATGGCTGGGGCTTAGAATTGGATGATCTTTAAGGTCTCTTCCAACTCTAACCATTCTATGATTCTATGAATTGTCCCAGGAACATCCCCAGAGACCCATGGCCCCAGTGGTTTGCTGAAAGCCTGAGTGAGGTCCTGTGATAGATACCTAGGGCACGTGCGAGGTTTGGTGGCAGCAATCTCAGGTTTTCTCTTTCACTTGCACCAGGGGCTTGGGTCCATAACTCAGCTAAGGGCACGAGGGGGTGAGGGACCGGCTTTCCTGCATCTGCTCACCTGGCAGATGGGGATAACGGAGCTTTGCTATCCCTCCGGGGTGCTGTAAGGATAAATAGCTTAACAGATTGTGCAGCGCTTGGAAGTGTGTGATGGAGGCTTTAGAAGAGGTTAAGATCAATAAACCTGCAGCCGTATAAGAAAAGATCTTCAGTTTAAGAACTGCAATATTAATGATATCTTGAAAATAGTGTCTATCTCTTCCTAATGCAAATGATCAAAGTAGTTTTAAAATTTTGAAGTTTTTGGAAAGGAAGCATTTCTGGGGTATTAAATACTGGGATTTAAAAACTTTTATTTCCCTCTGTTTAGGGGAGGAGGGTTGAGCAGAAAATAGCAAAGAGAAGTCATAATTGTCCTCTTCTTGCAAAAAAAACCCCATCCAGTGTGGGTTTTTTTCCACACTCATTGCTTTATAACAGAGGAAATTCACTTGAAGTCGTCATTGTTTACTTGATGCCACCTGACAAAGCAGTAGGAGCCAGCTTAAGAGCTTTTGTTCATGTCTCAACTTCACATCTTAACAACTGATGTGAGGATAACTAATACAATCCTCAGAAGACTTACCAAGAGGCTTGTGGTCACTCTGTTTTACACAATGATGCTGTTACTAAGAAAATGATCTTTATTATGTCATAGCTGTATGTGTAGCAAAGTGTAGTAACAGTTAAAATCCTTTCTTGATTCCAGGATGGGAACTTTTCTTTCCTGTTCTTCTCTTTCAGTTTCCTATTAACACCTGAGAACGAAAAAATCAAGTAAGAATAATAATAGCACAAAGTGCATAGTTGGGTAAAGTTGCAAGTTTTTGAGCAAGATCAAAATCTGGACTTTTGTTTTTCCCTGGTATAATCTAAAATTAATTAAGAATGCTGAAGCCCTCCTTGTTTTTCCCCTTGTGACTTTTATTTATTCTAATTCTCAGGGCCTCAAAGACTTGTGTTTGTTCTCTGTCACTCATTAGCATGTGTGGGATTGGAATCTGTGGGATTTCTCTGTTTAAAAACACAATGTTGTCTTCTCCCAAGATGTCAAGCTCACGAAAGTGTTGATTTATTTTAATGACATACGTTGAAGTAGATGAATGATGAACGTTGCTCCTATCAGATTAATGATGAATGACACGGACGTCATTTATGTGCCCTATGTTTGCTCTGTTTCATATCAGTGCCCAAGCATAAGGCAGCTTTAATTTACTGGCTCTCTGCTGGTAGGGTGCTAGGTACTGTGCTTTTCACGGCACAAGTAAAATTCAGTTTAATGTGGTTTTTTTTTAACTCTGAGGGGTTGTCTTCAAGCACTTGTAATTCCCATTCTGGTTCTTCCAACTGCATTTTTAACAAATGGAACTCACTTGCCTTAGGAGTCCATAACAATACTGTGTGGTTTTATTATGCCCAGCATATTGCCCATGACAATTTTTTGTCTAGAAAAGCAGAAGGTGTCTCTTCAGATATTAGTAACAAAGATTACAGTAGTATAAGGTGAGAAGAAGCATGGTCAATATTTGTTCTGCACTGTCTTGGGAGGTAACTTGCTCCCAAGTAGAAAGCATCCTGCTCTATACTATTGTTGCTTCTCTGTTACTTTTAGCAGTATAGGTTGTTCTTGAAGCTAAAATGCAGACCTGAAGAAGTGAAATGTAATGTAAAATAAGTTGAGATGATCATCTGGGCTACCTTTGTACAGGGCTGTATGAAGAAAATGTCCAGAGAAGGAAAAAATTGTGGAAAACTGGCAGCTGAGGCTCTCCCTTAGGCTCCATAATCAACGGTGAGGAGCTTGAAAGTTTGAGATCTGATAAGTTAGTGCTGGTTATGGTAAAATGCCCCAAAAGCTGAGGTGCCAGAATCTTTGATAACTTTAGATGGTCCAACGGCAAAGTAGCATGATGAATTCTGGACAAACTCCTGTGTCTCACTACAACTTGGCCAAAACTTCTTGGCTTTGACCACTTGACAGTTTCCAATGAAAATCTGTTTTGTTGGGCAATTGCCCAGCAAGTGTAATAAGATCCATATTGAACTGCTGACAAGATCACATATGAACGATTAATAGCTCGTTGCTCAAGTAGATAAAAGGACTGAGAACATCTACAAAAGGCTACGTTAAACTCTGTCATTCATTTGATGAACGGCTCAAAGAATGCCAGTGTTGTTATTAGAGACTTGCTGACTCCAATGAATGCAGCCCTGTTGACTGATTCTGCCCGAATGCCTCCACAGTCCTTGTTGCTTTCTGTTTGTTTTTAATTGTATGGACTTCTACATGAAAACAGAATGGGTTTCGCCCATGAGTTCATCTGCTTCTCTGTTTGGTTGCTGGCTGAACTCCTATTCCCCCGCAACATCACTGTGTTCCTCATTTCAGCTGTCACCCCCTGGGATCAGACCATCTTTTATTTGTCCTCTCTGGATCAGACAGGTGGAAGAGCATTGCAGTTCCCCTGCAGAGCCTTGTTTTCTAGCCGAATTGATGTCCAAAGTGAAGCTCCTGGCTCTGGAGCCTCTGGAAATAAATGCCAGCTGGGGTGCCAGTCACAGCAGTAGCCANATATATATATTATATATATTTATCTAAATATAGGTATGTATGTATCATAGGTTCACATTCAAATGCTACAGGTTCTGTTAGTAGAGTCTGTTAAAAAGAAGGAGATTCAAAGGGTCTAATAATCAGATTATTTCTTTCTGGATTTTTCCTTCCCCAACCAGGCAGGAAGCAAGTGTTGGTTTAAGGGGTATTAAAATGTTTATATAAATTGTCTTTCTCATAATATTTTTTTTTTTAATAAAGAACCGGGGACTTGCTGGGTCCTGCAAGATGCACAAAGAAGCTTGCTCCTGCATGGCAGAGACATGGCACTGCCTAAGGAACTCTCCAGTAACCCGGCTGTGTAAAAACCTTGGAGGAGGATCTACTACAGGGTAGGTCGGCTTATGCAGCTTTTTTTATCTTTTTATTATTTTTTTTTTTCCTCCTGGTGACTCCTCTGGGTGCACAGGAGATCAAGAAAGAAGCATGAACTTAAACCCTGACTCGATCAATATCTTTCCAAGGAGCAGATGGCCACGGCTTTGCCTCCTCTTTCCTTTATGGAGGTTTGGGATGAGGGCAATGTCTGGGGATGCTGTGGTTTAGAGCACAAGACTATTTTATTTCAGACCTGCAATGTGATTTTCAGTAGTGTAACTCTGAAAGAGCAGAATGGAATTTCCAAGAGATATAACAGGGCAGGAGCTGCATTGCCACAACTACAGGACAAACAGTGACTTG
>VZRU01020019.1:23797-45745 GCA_013398155.1 Pedionomus torquatus | reverse complement strand
AGGGGGGTTGGAACTTGATGATCTTCAAGGTCCCTTCCAACTCTAACCATTCTATGATTTTGTTGTTAGTCAAACTCCCGCTCCAGCTTTCCTGTAATTCTGCCCGATACTGACATCAGCTGTAGTTAAAGTGTTCTTCTTTTGGTTTAGTCTTAACACAGCACTGACATGCTTCTGAGATTTTCACCTGGAACTGAAAATTTACTGACAGCTACCACCTTGCCATTCGCTTTTGGTGCTCATTAGTATGAATTCCCTCAATCTCCTGCTCCAAAAATATTTTTCTCCAGTTAAATTTTTGGTATATTCTTCCTGCTTGGATTCAAATTGACTGGAAGTATTTGATCATTATCAGCCAGCTTCTTCTTGATTTTCCCCAATGCTGGAAAATTAGCTCATTGGCAAAGGAAGTGTAAAGAGTGTCGATTAGGACTGATGTTTTACAGTTCAGTCCTGACTCCTGTTTATGAAGTAATGACAGGTGGTACAGGGGGAAATGAACCATTCACCCATGTAGTCTACCTGGGAAATTGTTAATCTCTAGCTTCAGTACTCGTTATATCCCTATAATAAGGTCAATATCAGGCTGTGTTAGAAATTCAGGTCATCAGGCTATAATATAGGCAATTCAGGTCGTGCTAGAGAGCTGTCATCTGAAGTTGTAGAAAAACATACTCGTATTTCACTAATATTCAATAACATACTCTTTGAACTCTCCAATTCATTTTGTCATTGTAGACAAGCATGGAAGAAATAACCTCTCCTTTTGACCTGTCTCTCAGACTTTAACAGGAACATGTTTGGACCTTGTATATCAGAGTGTTCTTCCACGATAATAACTCATGGCTTGAGAATGAGCTGATATTGTTCTGGGCTGTTTGTGCTTGAGAGCAATATCACTAACTACTAGGAACAACCAGTAACACTAAAACTAAGGGTAGATGGTACTGCAGGAGGTGATGTTTCCCTGCTGATTCTGGAGCCCTCAATATAGGAAGGATGTGGACCTGATGGAGCGGGTCCAGAGGAGGGCCACCAAGATGATCAAAGAGCTAGAGCACCTCTGCTATGAATATAGGCTGAGGGAGCTGGGGTTGTTCAGCCTGGAGAAGAGGAGGCTCTGGGGAGACCTAATCGCAGCCTTTCAGTACCTAAAGGGGGCTACAGGAAGGCTGGGGAGGGGCTGTTCACAAAGGCTGCTGTGATAGGACGAGGGGCAATGGACTTAAGTTGGAGAAGGGTAGATTTAAGTTGAATATTAGAAAAAAATTTCTTTACACTGAGGGTGGTTGAGCCCTGGAACAGGTTGCCCAGGCAGGTGGTTGAGGCCCCTTCCTTGGAGATATTCAAGGTGAAGCTGGATGAGGCCCTTGGCAACCTGGTCTAGTTGGGGGTGTCCCTGCAACTGTGGGGAGGTCGGACTAGATGACCTTTGGAGGTCCCTTCTGGCCTGAAGGATTCTATGATACACTTCAGCTCTTCATTTTGCCCCTCATCTTCCCACTTCTTTTTTCCCAGCCTCCCTTATACGCACCTTCCCTCTGCTTTTTCTACTCCTCCAGTTTCACAAGTAGGTCAGTGCTGGGCACTGTAGGATGGGCTGACAGCGCTCGTCTCTGCTGCCCAGGTCCCCGTGAGCCCCCTAAACTCTTGGGAAATTCCACACTGCATGGCAACACTATGGGCAACGTGGGCATTTAACATGAGGCATCAAACAGCATCTGCAAGCAGGAAATGTAAGATATGTTGGTGTTCATTCCTTAGCTATAAATAATAACAAATTCCTTCAAGAACTCTCTATATCCTCTCTTCCATTGTTCTTTATTTCGGCTGCAAATAACTTGCGACAATAAAAATGAAGGGATGCCAAATCCGCGTGGCTCTTCAAAGTAAATTCTTTCCTTGAAATGAAGTTCAGTTGAAAAGTTTGACCTCCTCTCCAGCGTTCGTGCAGGCCAGATGGGCTCGTGCTGTCCTCCGGCGAGAAGCCATCCTTAAGGTACTTCGTTCCTCTTTCCTCCTGAGTCTGAAAGAACGTGATCAGAAACTTTATGCCTCCCTCCTATCTTGCAGGAATTTTCTCTGCTATCTGTCTCCTCTGGGTGGAGTTGCTTCAGGCCGTAATGATCTATTCAGTGGCGTGGGCTAATATCTTACTCTCCAGAGCCATTCAGTCATTGCTGACTTTCGTTACAGTCCTGTCCTCAGGTTCCTCGGGGTTTTCTTCTTCCTTTCTCACTAACAAGTGTTCGTTATTTCTCCCTTAAACTCCACAGGGTCCCATGGTGGATTTTTGCATCTTTTAATTTCCCAGGAGGGATATGAAGGGTCTACAAGTAAAATGCTTTGCTTGCTCTTATCCGGGAGATTACAGAAGGGAATCGGATAAAAGCAGGGGTTGAATACTCAATGCTTTGCCATTGTCAGCAGCAATGCACTTTTTGTAGAAAATAGCATTATCCTTCTGCAATAGGGTTTTAAAAACTTTTCCCAGGCATAAAAAAAAATGGAGGAATCAAATTCTTTGAACATTAGTCTCTGCTGCCCTGAAGTTGCTGCCCAAGAATCTATGATTCTAAGATCCTTTTCATTCCACCAGAAAAAAAAAAAAAAAACAACAACAACAACCAAAAACCCCAAAGAAATAGAGTAACTGGATACCCCAGTTCAATAAAGAGAGACTGTCCTTACCACATACTATTTCCCCAATATTGTTCAGACTTTACCTGGACACTGAACATCCTGAAACCCACCAGCAGAAGCTGCAGGACTGTTGTTTGTATGGAAGACTGAGCACTGTCATTAATATGTAGGGTTTAAAAACGTCTGTGAGTACTTTGGCATCTGCAGTTCTCATATGCTTCAGCTGGTGTCCCTTGCCTGCCATGATGAGAAAAATCTGATGCCTTTGGAAGAGGGAGGAAGAAATGCATGGTAGGAAGCTGGGATTCACACTGGCATCTCAGCTCCTCTGGCCTTTTTAAAATCGATCATTGTGAACATCATCCATACTAATTATTTTTGAGAAGCTGCAGTGAGTAGCCTTATAAGACTGTTGGACTGTCTTCACAATTAAGAAGGGCTGCCTAAAGGGTAAAGATGCCTTTTTCTTATTTCCACAACAGTAATCAAACTCTGATAAAACACGTTTTTCCTTGTTTCTCTTGATGTACCCTTATGCTATGAGATGAATAAATTACACAGTAGGGAGTAAATGAGCAGATTTCATACAGATAACCATGTGTGTGCTTTAGTTTCCCCCGTTTTTTTGCTTCACCATGTCCTCTGCTCTAAAATGAATGTGTACAGTTAAAACATCTCTGCTCTCTCACAATTTAAAAACAGCCCTTCTTGAAGGCCCTTGTTGAAATCTTCATATACCTCATGACCCCTCCCAACTGAGCTGGTGGGAGCGGTTCCTGCCCATGGCAGGAGGTTGGAACTCAATGATCTTTAAGGTCCCTTCCAATTTTAGCCATTCTATGACCCTATGATTCTATATTTTTTATTGGAGATGCCTCAAAAAATGCAGAATTGTGTTAAGAAATCTAGAGATGGCAGATGAAATAATGTTAAGTGTTTGTCTCTGCTTCTCTTAGGTCCCTATACTTATCCCTGTAGCTGGAAAAGCTTCAGCTTAACCTCAGAATCTCACAACCAGCCTTTCTACTCACTTTTACACTTTCTCCTATTGAATGTTATTGATTTCAGGTTGCACCTCACAACGACCATTATGCCAGGGGCTGAGTTGGGTGACTACAAACCAGCTCTACGCTACTGCTGGTAACAGGAACGTGTTAGTAATAGGTCCAGTGGTTGTTTGAACTGCCAGTGGGACTCCTCATGAGTTGTGGGGCAGCCAGACCATCCACGGTAGCGGACTGCCTGGTCTGCTCCTGCTGCCACCATACCCCCCCAGCTGAGCTTTGCCCATTGTTTCCAGCTGGGGATGGAAGGGAAAGGCAGATCAGCTTTGAAGATGCAAAATAAGGTGAGTATTGCCAGTTGAGAGACTAGTCCATTAGTACAGGACATAGTTTTAAGCTCTGTGACATTTTCATTCTCTTTCTGATTGTTTTAAGTGATGAGGGAAGATAGAAAAACTCTGCACCTAACACCCAGGCCAAGGGGTCTGGTTACCCTGGTCCTGGTTCCAGCCTGAGGAGAAGTGTCTCTGCTCTGTAAGGTCCTGTTATCTCTCAGTGGTGATTTACAGAGAACAACGTGGTGTCTTCAGCAGTGATGTGGAAATAACGGCCACTGCAGTGTGGTAAGGCTTCGGCTGCTCGTATTTGCAAATGGCTTTGATTATTTCTCTAGGAAAATAATGACGTAAAGCCATGTACTATTAATAGTTTAAACATATGCTCACCGTATAGTTTAATCAGGATTCGCCCCCTCTCCAAAAAAAAAAAAAAAATCAAACCCACAACCTTCTGTGAGCAATTAATTGCATAAAAAAATTAAATTTGCAAAAATTTGGGATTAAAAGGCAGAACTGCCAGTCGTGTCTCTGAGAGCTGCCTTATTTCTGCGAATCTGGCTTGAAGGATTTCAAAAAGCTTCTTTCTTACCCAACTTGACTGGAGAGTCTAATGATCGTTTTGATTTTTTTTTGTCTTATGCTTGATTTTTTAAACTCCCAGACAGTTCCAGGAAAGCAAACTTCTTGAAAACAATGTGCCTCGGGAATAATAATTTATAATAGGAGCGTGTAGAAAGCTTGTGGGTCTGAAGCAGATCTGGTTTTCTTTTCAGTACTTCTTCATAGTCAAACGTGACACATGAAAAATGAATCCATGCAATTTCAGTGGGACTGGAATTTTAACTCAAGGAAAAAGTTTTCTTTAATACCTGCTCAATCAAAACATCGTTCAATGACTCGTTTACTATCTACTTTATCCTTATGCTTCCTAATCTCTTTCAAGGACGGTCTTCTGTGAAAGTCAGCCCTGCACTGAAAGCTGGTGGCTTTCTCTCTCCTGGGAGGAGAAGCCAGATCCTGACAGCCACTACTTGCCAGCTGGAGGTATGGCATCCTGTACATCATCGCCTTCAGAAACGTACATACATGGGAGTGGGGACATATATATGCATATACATATAATATAGGATTCTCTTTTTAAGGCTCCTTCTCTGAGGCTGTTGCCCTTTGAGGGAAATTCATCTCTCTCAGTTTGGTTGCAGGCGTTTGAATCAGCCTGAGCAGGGAAGGGGGATGCCGTGGGTGGCATCGCTCGTGGGCGGCATCACTCGTGGGCATCGCTGCAGGGGCATCGCCTTGTTTTCTCCGTCCCTCCACAGCGCCTCTGACACGAGATGCTTGTCAAGCAGGGAAGGTGCAATGGTCTGGAAGATCCCTGCAGTCACAAGGTGTGATACGGATCTGGATTGCTTTTCACTGCTGTTTGACATTAAATGGATACGGCAGTGTGGGAATATGATAAAAATTTTACTTTACCCGTTTCTTTTTTAAAAATGGATGATTCTTATCATTATACTAAATGGAATTCTCTTCTTGGAAGTGACCAGCAGTTTCATTTATTTTCTCATTACAAAAGAATTTATTTTAAATGATTTTTGTTTGGGTTTTTTTCATGCAATATGAAAAGACAGAAGGATATCTATGAGGTACCAAGTCTTGGGTATCATTGACTGATTCTCTGTCAGCAGTTTTGTGCTGTAACTGTACAGTAGTTCTGAAAAAGTACCTGGGGACTGTTGTGAGAGAAAATGTGGTCAGAACCAAAGGACTTTACTGAACTGTTTTAAAAAGGAAGAATGGGCAGTTCCTCCTCTTCTGTGAAGCAGACACTGCAGGACTGAACATCATACATCTCAGCCACCTTGAGAGCCAGAAGGCAGTGGAAGTGTTTTTTTCACTGCAATACAGTTTTGCTAATTTTATTTATAACCTTGGTCATAAAACAAGGGTAAAGAAGGAACACGCCAAAGTCTGGCGAGGGAAATTGCAGCATTGCAGCTGTAATGTGAGAACCTGTTTCAGGCCTTTCCCAAAGGATTGGCAAAACTTATTCGGGAAGCAAGATGACTTTGAAAGTCCATATCGAATGACAATCAGCAAACGGTGGACCAAGGGAAACGGTTGTCTCATGGCCCAGGGGCATTCAGTTGTGAGCACCATAACTGTGTATTAAGCAGTTACACCAGCAGACAATCAGGTGCTGGTGCTAGGGGTTGCCACTGATTAATTTGCTAGCACACATAGGTTTAAAAACAAACAAAAAAATTAAAAAATTCAGGCAAGCTCCTCAGATTTGCCAGACCACGATGTCGCTGAAATGTTAAATTTGGAACTCGGGGACAATTTTCCAGTTCTTTGTAGAAATGCTTCATCCTCCAGAAACAGTGGCGAAAAGCTGGAGCTTTAAGGGCAGTGGTGTACTTCCAGTAAATAAATCATTTACCTGTACTGGAATAACTGGGAAAAGAGGGGGGGACAAGAAAATTAAAGGTCTTGGAATCTGGCTTGAGATATTTTTGGTCTTTTAACGCAGGTCATTTAACACTCATCTTAAGTACAAAAACAACACTAGAAGTCTGTTTGATTTGCAAGAGAACGGTTTCATATATTCCAAAACAATTACTCGTGAGGCCTCCCACAGAGAAACAACAATATCTCTGTTACCTCATCGCTGGGGATCGCACTTGGAATAATAATTCTCAAAAACGAGAATCAGAAGCAGCCCAGAGACTGGGCTTCTCTTCACCAGGAGTGCTCAGGAGGTGGCTTTGAAATGCATGGGTAGAGACATGCTGCAGTACCAGGCTTAGTGAACTCACAAAACAAAGGTGGGCAACAAAGAGAGCTGTTCCATGGGATATTTTAAAATGTTCTCTGCTGTCTGCGTTATCCCAAATTTGCTGCTCGCATCCGCGTTGTGCCGTGAAATTAAAAAGAGGAAGATGTATATGATCCACAAAACATTAGTGGGCTTTAATGGTGTGGTGGGAACTAGTCCTGTCGGGCAGAATGTCCAGCCTCATTGGTTGGTGATGGAAATACTGCAAAGTATCGTGCCTCGACCCTTCTTAATCATATAACCAGAAGTCTGACTATCATAAAACATGTTGTGGTCCTATGCCTGGATGGTTATACCCCACCTCTCTCCTGCCTCAATAGGTATGTGAAAATCCTGTCATTTGTCACAGCTGACATTTGCCATAAAATCATGTGATGTATCCTCAGGAGAACCTCCATCTGAACTCACATCCCTTCCCCTCTGAGGAGACACGTCCTCGTGTTTCAAGGGACTCTGCCATAGTGCTGGTGGATGGTACCTTCCCCAAAGGCTGAAGATTGATCAGCCCTAATGCAAAGGCTGAACCCTGAGAGCTACAGGGTTTTTTTGGCTCCAGATGACTTCACGAGAAGGTGGAAAGACGTGGCACCTCCCAAGAAGAGACCCAGGTATTTCACAATTAGATATGCAATACAGGTATATTTTTCCAAGTGAAAGCTTCGTGGGGTATGCCCTGGCTCCCTTCTGCCCCACAGAGGGACTCTGAGGTCCAAGGGAGAGGGGTCACAAGCACGTCTCTGGCATAGAGACAGAACATTCCTGGGGAGAGCACATGGACCCATCCCGGGAGGTGCTTGTTCATCCCGTGCAGTAGACTTTGGCCCTGAAAACCTTCCTCTGGGTTATATTATTTACCTTCACGCTTGTGATAAGTTATACCTAGACTTCATCCTGACGTGGCTTGTCCAGCTGATGTACCTGGTTTTGAGTAAAATAGGGATACTCCCAGTGTAACTTAAGTAAAACCAGTAGAAGCCAAGACTAATCAAAAGGACATATGGTGTAAAGTTTAACATTGTTGTAGAAGACCATGTTGTAGTTGTGGTTTTAAGAAAGGTTGTCTACAGTTCTGCCCTAGGGACTGGGGACTTGGCAAAGTTTTCAACATCTGATTCCCATTTTGGTAAAGCTTCTGGTTTCGGATGCATCTCTTCTCACTTGAAATGATGTGGACCAAGTCTTTTCTCCTCGTTACTGGGAGAAGTCTCTCCTCAGCTCTGACTGCTCTTTCAGAATTTCCTGGGAGCTCTGGGGGCTGCCAGCGTGGTGGCAAAAACGATGGTCGGGTTGGTTATGGTGTTCTTCAGAGATGCCAGAACGTGTTCTCCTTAGGCAGGGAGTACTTTAGGGGTGGTAGGACGGTACCTGCCCTTCTATTTGATGGGCTCACGTGCCTCGCATGAGCGTATAGAAAGGCTCAGCAAGATCCTTGGGGGACAGATGCTGCAGAAATTACTAGTGTCAGGAATTAGAATCAATTGGACTTTGAATCCTGCCCGGTGCCCAGCAGATTGTGTAAGCACGTGAAAGGCTTTGTGTCCACGCATAACCGTAGTCATTAGCAAAGGGAAGGACAATTATGGTAAGTAACATAATAATCTCAAATTCCAGGGATGATTGCATATGACACGAGAGCAGCAGCGGATTATCCAGCGTTTGTCCAGAAGAAAACAGACCACTGAGAAACAGGCTAGCAGTGAAATATGAAGAGAAATCTTTATGCAAAAAGTGGCTGTAATGTTTTGTGCAAGCTTGGGCAGCAGTAGGCCTCCCACCCACGTTTCTCACAGCCTCTGTGGGTTTCCCGTATCCCTAAGGCTGACTGCACACGCTGACGCTGATGGATTTTCCCTGAGGTGTACCTGCCTGCCCCCCGTCATTAAAAACTCTTCCTTCTTTACAGATGAGAGTAGAAGCTGTTCTGATTTTTCCTTGCAATTAAGGCTCTTCTGTGTAGAATGCTCTTTTACAGCAGCCCGTGCAGCCAGATAGAAGTGGATGCCTCTGCAAAGTGCTTATATAAAGTGCTTATGCCAGTGCAGTCCTCGGCTAAGAAGGCAGACTCCCAAGGAGGATTGCACGGCAGGAGGATCAGAGCAGAAGAACAGCGATGAAAAGGCTTGTTAATTTAATTCCATTTCTCAGGTCACCATAATCCTTTGCCTGTTACTTATGATGGGAAGGAACGTACTTCCATACTGCTTGCATATACCTTTGGCCATCCTTTCTCCCAGTATAGGGAGGTCTTTCCACGCATTTCTCTCCTTTATAAAGGGCTGACATCTGCTACGGAGCCATCTAGATCTGCTAAGTGGTCTCAGGGCTGGTATCAGGGAATGGCAGTGACTGCTGAGCATTAGGGTAAGAAGTGGAGCTGGCTCAGGATGGAGAGGTTGAGACAGGTGGGTGGGTGTCCCAGGACACGAACAAGGCAACATCTGGGCCCGGATTAAAGGAACGTTCTAATTACTCAGCACAATTTAAACGAGCTGTCGAAAGCCAGACAGCACTGAAATAAAAGGGAAAATTGCTTTGTGGAAAAATTAAGCTTTCATACCACCAGTTTGTCAGCCAGGGTTGTGCCAGCCAGGTTGTGTCAGCCTTAGCTAAGCTGGGTGGCTTTTGAGACATGGGCAGATGAGGCAGCATGGAACTCTCAAATTTGCTCTCGAGAAACAAGGTTAGTGAGTGCAGTCTAGGCATTCCCTTGTTTTGATTCCCAGAGGTGGGCGATGTTCGAAAAAGCTCTGCGAAATCCGCCATCAACTTCTGTATAGAAAGTGATTGCCCTTCACTATACACGTCAGTGAAAAGCTTGCCTCTGGTTTCAGCTGTCCTTGCAACAAGTTGTGAGCTTGCACTTCAACTCATGGACAAAAGTGGGTGTTTTTCACCTGTAACGTGTGGACCAGTAGAAGGGAACAGATGAATTGTAAGGAAAGTGAATGTTTTGCTCCCTGAAGTAATTTTGCTTTTATTAATAGAGAGGACTACATCTTAGCAGGATGAGTAATAGAAGGCATCTCTTGGCTTGTTACCAATTGGAACAGTAATATTTCATAATCTTTACACTGTTTTGGGTGGTGAATGACAGCACCAGTTGTACAATACTGGTGAGTCAGATCTTAGGAAAATAATGAATAATGTTAGTTGTACAATTTGAAACCTGGTGTTAAGAGATGCTCCAAGGAACAGCAGCACAATTCCTCACAACAGAGGCTCAAGGAACTGCAGTAGCTGTTGACTGACAAGCTCTGCTCCAGTGGCTTCTTGAACATCTCTGTAACAAATGATGGGCCCAGTAGCAAAGATTTTAGGAAATAAGAGATTGTGTTAGACAGATAACATTGTCCATTGGCTCATTCACAAGCACAGGAGCATTGCAAATAATAGCCAGGGGTCAGATTAATTCCTTTTCTTTTCATGAAGTGTGTAGCTCAGGAAATTCAGCAGCACAGAACTCATCCCTTCTATTGATAGACCTGACTGAATAAAGCTTACGGTCAGCGTGAACTTGTTTCTTCTTCAACGCAGTAAAACACACGCCCTCAATCAGCTATGATTGCAATGTACTTTCCCCTAAAAATTATCCTCCTCTTAAATGTATGTTCTGGTTTGGGGTGGAGCAGAACCAACTGCTCCAGAGAGATGCTCTTTTTTACCATGAGGTTGCTGTGGCAACCATGGTCCTCTGACCTGGTTGTTTACCCCAGGGAGAGGATGCTCCAGTGGGGAGGCGTGGCCAAAAGCTGTCAGGTGACCCAAACTGACCAATAGGGTGTGCCATCCTATCGGCCCATGCTCAGTATAAAAACTGAGGGACCAACAGAGGTCTGGTTGGCTCCTCTTCAAGGGTTTTGTTGAGAGTTGGTCTACCTTTGTTCTCCATCAGTGAGTTCTGGAAGCCACTTCCCATTTATCACTGAGACCAGTCTGGAACTCCCCCAGTGCCTGCTGGTAGCATCTTCCTGCGAACTTGATATGGTTTTGTATATATTTATATATACTGTATCTATTTCATTATTTCATTTTCTTCTTAATTTGTTTTTCTTATTTCATTAGTTTAGTGGGTTTTTTTTCTAAACTCACCCACAACTTTATCTCTCTTCTTCCTGGAGTGAGAAATGGAAGAGAGCATCTGTTGCTGTGTCACTGGAAAACCTGGCCAAAAGCATGATAATGTAATACAGATATCAGTGTTTCACTGTCAAAAGAGAATTACTGGCCTATAGATTTGGGAGTGATGAAAGTACAAAACCCAGAAATGCTCTGCTTGTGGAGGAGTAGCACCTTTCTCACCAAGTAGGACTAACAGCTGAAAAAGTCGGTGTCCAGCTTTGGAAGGGGTGTCTATAAATTGCTTCACCAGTTATGCGGTGGGTGAGTATTAAAAGTCAGTGGCATTGACCGGCAAGGCTAGATAATACACTTATTGGAGCTCCAGGGAGGTGTTATAGCCCTTCTAGTACTTAAAGGGGGCCTACAGGAGAGCTGGAGAGGGACTCTTGATGAGGGAGTGGAGTGATAGGATGAAGGGTAATGGTTTTAAACTGAAAAGAGGGGAGATTTAGATTAGATGTTAGGAAGAAATTCTTTGCTGCGAGGGTGGTGAGACACTGGAACAAGTTGCCCAGAGAAGCTGTGGCTGCCCCATCCCTGGAGGTGTTCAAGGCCAGGCTGGATGGGCTTTTGAGCAACCTGGTCTGGTCCCTGCCCAGGGTGAGGGGTTGGAGCTCAATCTTTGAGGTCTCTTCCAACCCAAACCATGAGATGATACTTCTGTTGAGACAGGTAATGCTATTAGCTTCAAAATGTAGGTACAACTTAAGTCAAAAATCTTCCTGTTGCAGGCACCAGAGTCCAGATACACCTGAAATCTTTGGAAATTAAAGTTTCTGGCCATTTCCAAACTTTGCATCTCTAGGAAGATGAAACCAGCCTCAGTATTCGGGAGCTGGTTATGTTAAAGGAATTTCAGTTGAATGAAACCTTTCTGACTTTATGAACCAGGCTGGCCTGTATTCCCAGGAGCGGGGCTGGGTATTCAGAGCTGTATCCCCAGAACAGGGCTGAGCCAGAGCACAGATAAAGGATTGATGTAAGTCCTCAGATGAATGAAAGCGTGCAGAGCTCTTTGAATTAAAAAGAAAAAAAATAAAAAAAAAAATTGGGTCAATGGAAAAAAAAGTTACCCAGGCTGGAAGAAGGGATAAACATGGGGAATTAGGCAGGCTGGGGAGGCTCTGCACGTGTGACTCAGTCATATGCAACAGTCTCTGCAGCTGCTGTTACTAGAAATGAGCTACCAGTGGACCAAATGCCACCAGGAAGGAGAGAAAAAGAGGTTCCTGCAAGAGTTTACTCAGTGATAACTTGCACAGATTTTTTTTTTTAATTTTCTTTTTTTTTGTAGTCTGTATTTTATGACGTGCCATTTTAAAATAACCCCCCACGCTTGCACTTGGGAGTTCAGCGAGGGGCTGGAGGCCAAAATCCTGGCACCTGCAGTCTGGCACCGCTCTGTTAAGCAGGTACTCGGATGCAGTGGCATGTGAAGGATGTAATACGAAGGTGAACAGACATAAAACCTTGGCGAATTGTTCTAAAATGCAGTTAATGACCCGTGAGAAGTAGCATTATGTCAAAAAGTAGAGTATTTATAGAAAGAATCTCCAATACCCTTAAACCATGCTTTTACTTTGCCTCTCTGCTGCCTTCCTATCAGCTGCTCTCTAGCTTGAAGCTTATTTTTAGTGCCATTAAATGCATTTAACTGGTGGTCTTATGACCTATAATTGTGCCCTGACAGAAAGCTGTTGGACAGTTTTCCTGACAGTAGTTTCAGATTTTGTGATTTGGTTTTTAGTGCTGTCTTTTTTTGAGGGAGGTGGGGTGTCTGTGTATAATCTAACGGGTGCCTCACGTCGAGTATGCAGGAGTTCCTGGGATCAGGGACTCAATGGCAGGGTCCTTGTTTCTTTTGTAAGGGAAGCAAAGCAGTACTTTAGGGAAGGATTTTGAAACAGTGAGAATTTTATATATATTTACTCAAAGATGTGAATTTACCTAAAGGCTTTCCAGTCCCACTCATGGCAGCCCTAATTTGTGCCGGTCATTTCTTGGGTTTTTTTTGTTGTTTTTTTTTTTTGGATGGGAAGATACATGCCTCCTTCCTGATCATTATTTTTTATTTTTTTTTCAGAGTGGAAGATACATGCCTCCTTCCTGATCATGCAGGTATTTAGTAAGAGGGGAGGGATGTCCTTGTCCGATGGGGCCCACCCTTCTCCTCTGATAGTTTGGAAGCAGCCCTTGACAAGGCTGACACTTACCCTTAGGTAATAAAAAGACTTCTTAAGGGCACTGTTATGGCCTTTAGCTAGTATAGACTTCTCATCTGTATTTGGCTGCAGCCAAACCCCTTCCCTGAAGCAGACCCTTCAGCCTTATGCAGACCTTGCCTCCTGGAATGTGGGCTTAGGCAGGGTTGAGCCCAAAGTCAAGGGGAGCTTTTCCATTGCCCCCAGTGGGGTTCAAGGGTAGGTCTGACTATGCTGCTTCTTGCTCCATAGCCCCAAGGACACAAACAGCATCTATTATAGTAAGCATGAGACAGCTGTATCCCGTGGGAGCGCTCTGAATGTTGCATGAAAGGGAGAGCTCTGTTGATAAAGTGGCAGGCTACAGGTTCCAGGGACAGGCACACGAAAAACATTCCTGGAGCAGCTCTTTCCCTGTTGCCTCCTTGCTCAGGTTGACGTTGCTATGTTCTGAATATTCAGTGGTACCAATTTAATTAATAATCTGTAAGCATTTATGAAGCAGCCTGTGAGGATTGATGCTATAAGGCTCCCTGGGCACTAAAGCGGCTGTTCCAGACACATGGGCTCCTCTGAGCATTTTTCTTTCAAGAGAATGCCTTCATGTCAGTGCTGAAATGGGTTTAGAATTGGTTGTGTGGTTCAATATAGCAGTGATAAATAAATGGCAATATTTTGTAATGGTAGGATCGACATTTGCAGGACCAAGGAAGAGCCACGGGGAGATCTGGTGTTGGGAATGAACCACCCTGGCGTGTGAAGGCTGAGCTTGCCAAGTGCTGGTGCCTCACGTGTGTGACCACAGGAGATGCCACCTTCCATGTGAGAGGGAAGGAATGGTGAACACGGCTCTCCAGGTGCCTCCGTGCACGCCTGCAAGGTGAATGTCTGCAGCTGTTGTATAGTCAAGTGGATTCCTTTTATGAAGTGCTCACGGGATGTCATTTAACAGCGTTGGCGTTGAGAAAGAGCTCGTGTTCTTCCTCTTATTTTACATAAGGGCAAGTTGTAAATCAGGTAAACTTTTGCAGGGTACAGCTTGTGGTTTGTTGTTTTTTTTTTTCCTAAATGGCCATTTCCTAACCAGGTCTTGAGTGCCCTTATCTCTCAGGAGGCCCAGAGTCCTGTAAAGCCCATGCTCCTTTGGAAGTTTGACATTTCCATATTTTCTTCAAAGGAAGGTAGGAAAAATCTGACATCCCCCTAACAGAAAATATCCTGTGTGTACATGTTTCTGTCTGCTCCTTGTCATCAGGTGCCTTTATCTTCCACTGCAGTCCTCTGAGAAATGCTGGACTTGGCAAGTTGCAGAGGAGGGAGCTGGTTCCAGTTCACAGTCTAGGGCTTGAATTTTACTTCAAGGTCAAGCCTTCAGCAAACTTTCTAGCAACTTATTTTCCATTAAATAAAAATCATCCCAGAAGAAATGCCAGAGGGATTCAAAACTGAATTTATATATATATATTTACAGTCATGATCAGAAGTTTCCTTTACAGTTGTATGTAGATGTGGGATTTAATGTTACATTTGGCGCTGGAAATCTATTGTCCTCAAATGTGAGGACCTTAGGACCTCTTACAGTGAAAACTTGGTGAAAGGGCTGGCAGAGAAAATTCTGTGGGTGAATGTCTGGTGGTGGTGGCCCACAGCTGACAGGACTTGGCTGTGCTTGTGTGGCGAATTCACAGCGTGGGGTGGGTGAGCTCTCTGTTTAACTGAGACAGGAGCAGGTCAGGGATTCTCCAGATGGAGACCAAGCTCTTCTTTCCCCAAAGAGAAAGGGATGGGGCTGAGCTGAAGGTGTAGAAGAGGCATTTTAGGTGGGAGAGGAGGGAGGACATCCCTGAAGAACTAGACTTAGCATGTGTTGCTGCAGACGGTGGGATGAGCGAGGGGGAGCATAGGTCATAACCTCCTTCACAGGACAATAGAAGAAAAGCCTGATTTTCCTGGGGCTTCATAGAAGGAAACTAGAATACAGTTTCTTCACCGATGCCACAGTGTGTGGGACAACTGCTTAGGTCTATGGGTAGACCTGAAGCTCAGCCATGCTGCTCTACCAGCATCTTGCTGTCACAATTAACAAATGCTGCATTTAGGTCTGACAAGGGAGTATCTTTAAGTCCTTTTCATCCTTCTCTCTTTGGAGGCTTAATGAAAAAATTATCTGGTCGCAACGGTGCAAGTGCATTGTGGGGGCTGGAAACAAGGCTGAAACCACTGCCGCCTTTTGCACGTGATATTAAAACAGTAGGTGAAAAAAACTATTAGTCATTATCATGAGGGTGGTGTTTACTTAGTGACCTGGCAGCAAAGAGTTCCCCACTGATCATTCCAACATCTCTGAGAGGGGGCCTAAAGTACTCGTCCAGCACAGGCGCCGTTTGCTGTGTAAGGCTGTTGGCATGCAGAGGGTGTGCACGGCGACGGGGGAAAAATGATGTCGAGAATATTTTGGCTGTCTTAACTCTTGAGTACATCCTTGCTGCCCTGGGATTTCGTTTGTAAAGGCAACGTTGTTTGAAAGGGCGCTTTGGAGCTTCCAACATCCTATTCCAGGTATAGCATGCTGGCAGCCGACGGTTCTACTTTGTGCTTTGAGATTGATAAAAATGTATTCCTGACTGGTTTCAAGCCATAATTCAAGGAATTTGATTTTTATTTTTGAATCCTGAAGAAAATCAGAAAAAGCCTTACACGTGCACTGACTTGACTTATTAGCAAATAAAACCGGCCTGTTGCCAAATATGAAGATTCTGGGCATGTTTTCATATCGATTGATGTGGTGAAGATCCCAGATGCACTGAAGGTCACAGCCTGCTTTGGCTGCTGAGTTTATCTGGCCCTGATATGGAGCAAGATCTTTACCTTGGTATCTTAAATGAATGTTCTTTTTCTTTGCTAAAAATTACAAAGCTCCTCCTCCTTAATGCCCAGAAATAGAGTATTTGTGAGACAGCCATTCAGGATGAGCTGCTTCGTCTTGCACTTCTTGTAGGACTGAGCTGTTACTACAAGAAATTTGGCATGATTTGATTTGGAGCTAGGGACCTTGCTTCAGAGTTTGAGCTGAACTCTTCCGAATAGCACTCTCCAAAGAGGAAATATCCTTATATTGAAAATATGGCTGTTTATTTTTCCACGGACGATGTGAAACCTTCATGCAATAAGAGGATAAATGCTTCACTGAAAAGCCTTTCTATTGCCTGCCGTTCCATAGTTGTTTGCATTTCTGCATATTTATTTTACCACATTCAAATTAGAAAAGAGCTTTTGGACTCTTGAAGAACTCAAAAAGAGTTCTTCTGCTTCAAGAGGGCTGTGCAATGACAAACAACGTCAGAATTAAAGCACAGGGAAATTCGGATGCCATCTGGACTTCAATAAATATGACTTACAGTTAGCATTGCATGCCCTGTTTCTAAAAACCAGGACGTGAACGGTCCAATTAAATTCTCACCTTTTGAAGACTAAGATAATTATTTCAGCCTTCAGTTCTTGAGAAACCTCAAGAGAACCACTTCCCTTGAGCTCTGAGTTGCATCTTCATTCCCTCTGAGTCTGGAATTGTGTGAATCTGACTGGAAAAGACATTTTCCACTTGTTTTGTCAATTCCATTAGGAGTATCATCCCCCTAGAGGAGATCTTTGCTCAAATTAACCAAAAAGTTATGAATCCCTAAAGGGGTAATTTAAAGTTGTATCATGGTCCAATGGATTTTGATTCAGCTGAAAAGATCTGCTCCTTAAGTTTCATACTTGATTTTCTTATCACAGTATAGAAGAACTGAATTGTTTGTCATCCTTCTGCAAAAGGTGTCCCTCCAAAAAAAAAAAAAAAAATCCTTGCAAGGACCATAAAGAAAATCAAAAAGCACATGGATTTGGATGATTTTATTTCAAAATCTGGATACAAAGGGTAAGTGATGTTCTTTAATGTCTGGTTGAAAAGCCAGCAAGCAGCCTGCTAATACCAAGCATGAGTCTTTAATGTGTAGGACGGGTTCTCACCTGGTGTAAATCAGTACTACGCTATAGATGGAGACAAGCTCAGCAGAGTTATATTTTTGTCACTAAATGAAAATCTAACTTATTTCTCAGTCCATTTAAAGAGTGTTGAGGAATGATCATGTCATCTCCCAAGTCCAGAAGTCTTTGAATGATTCAGCCTCCTCTTCTTGTCCCATCCTCTGGGGCTGTGTCCTCAGTCCTCTGGTTTTAATTTCTGTTTCTTTTTAAGAACACGCTAATTCTGTTGTTATTGCTGCCTTTCTGCTTTTCCATTCTTTGGGCAAGCTCTTGACACAGTACTTTCGTTAAGTTTTCCTCACGCAGCAAACTCCTGCAGTAGCCTTTGTTTATCAATTATTTGGTATTTATTTGCCAAATATGATTTTGATCACAAGGAATTTATTTAGCATTTAATGAGAGTTCTGCAACTAATTACTAACAAATGTTATAATTCATTGTCAAGTGAATGAGCCTTTCAAATAAAACAATGCAGAAATAACCAGTGGGGCCCTGCTGAGACTACTTTGTTTGGAAAAGCTGGAATTCATTAGGGTGAGGTGCTTTATAGGGTGACCGTTCCAGGAGCAGGAAGGAAGAAGTGGGGTCTTGCTGCCCTGAAAGCTGCTGCCTGTTTTCAGTCTAAAATAACCTCCCTGAGACTTTCTTCAGGTGAAAACTGTAAGACTGATATTTGTGATCAACTGGACAGGGGCGATGACTAGGATTATTATTGCTATTATTAATAAGGCATTTTGCAGACAGTAAGGAAATTATTATTCCCAGAAACCCGATAGCATACACGTGATATTCAAGGAGAAAATCTCACACTAGCTGCTTCTGCTCATCTATGTGCTCTGCTGATCCTGATCTCATCCCCAAGAATGTTTGTTCTCTGTAATTTAACTTGTTCAATCAGTCAGCAGTTTTCTGGGGAAGAGCTATGGTTTGTAGAGTTCTTAGGAGAAGCGCACGATCATGGCAGTGTGTCCATCAGGAGGGAATGTTGGCAGCAATTATGGACAGAGAAGAAAAACAAAACAGGACAAAAGGGTTGGGAAAAGCTCAGCAAAGTAGTTTGTTGGGATATGTAACTGGAAACAAGGAGACATAGCAAAGCAGATGAAAATCAGGGGACAAGAGGAGGACCACAAAGATAAGCAGAAAGAAATATGTAACTGCGAGAAGTCAGACGAAAGATCTAGAGAGGAAGGGAGGGAGGAAGGACCCAAAGAGGGAGAGGGAGGGAGGAAGGACCCAAAGAGGGAGAGGGAGGGAGGAAGGACCCAAAGAGGGAGAGGGAGGGAGGGAGGAAGGGAAGAAGAATGTCAAGAATCTCCTACATCTTATCAGTATGTGGAACACTTAAAAGGTTTGAGTCTGGAGACCCCACATGAAGGGGAGTTGGCTGTAGATTATAAGAGAAACAATCAGAATTTGGATATGTTGCTGCTTATGATGAGGCCATTGTGCAACATCAGTATGTGGGGAGTGATGGGTTTTATTTTTAGAGACTTATGAAATGAAGATTTGCGTCTGTCTTGGGATCTGTCAACCTTGGATGTACCTTGCTTTTTGAACTATTCCAACAATGCTGTTGGAGGCTTTGAGAAAAGTTTGGTAACGGTGTGGAAATGAGCACACCAAAAATGAACAGGAAATGAGCAACAAGAAGAGGAGAGATTTAAATGTTCTTGTTTTTTCCTGTTACGCTGTTGTAGTTATGGCTGCTTGGATTCTTTAGCCGAAAAGAAGGAAAACAATGGCAAACTGACAGACTGTGTTTAATAGTGGGATGCAAGTAAAAGGCATATGTTTCCTAAAAGACATACGCAGTGACCTTGATTACTTCTAACCGTATTTGGGCAAATAATCAAGGCTGCCCACTCACCTAAATCATCGTCTTAAGTTTAAGGGAAATGGATACCTCTGGAGTCGGAGTTGGAACTTCAGGAATGAACTAGATACAGGCCGTTAGGATCCTTTAGTTGCAATTTTAAGAGGAAGCTGAATGGGGATTTGGTAAACTAATGAGCTGTTGCTGTCTGTGAGGACATTCATTCCTGCTTTCCTAAGGAAGAGTTTATGAGACTTGGAATTGCAGGAAAACTCACTGAAGGCTTGAGCTTTCTTAAAAGTTGTCCTTGCTTCCTTCTCGTCCACAGAAATAAACAGGTGAAAAGTGATGGATTTAGGGGGCCTGTACAGTTTCAGGCTGGGAATAACTATGACGCTCCACACCTGGGTAACTATTCTGAATTTCCTTATGAGCCTTCCGCTGACTTTGTGCTGATGCAAATGACTTCCTGAGGTCTATAGAAATGCCTTCCCATCCCTCCAAAATAAGAATAATTTTTTTGAAGGTCTTGTGCCTCTGAAAAGGAGAACACTTACAGCCTGGGCAATGGAAATCTCTTGATTCACAGAATACACCCAAAAAAGCAACGGATGTGCCCCTCCTCTTCCTCATCCTGCTGGTGCTGCTCAGGGGCTACCTGCAAGGGACCTGGCAGGATGAGCTTCACGATTCTTTTTTCATCGTGCTGCTTTTTAGCAACATGACTGATTGGTTTTGTGGACCTGACTGCCGAGAGTAATGATTTATTTCAGGTGAACCCTTGAACTCCGTTCCTCTGCAGACAATTTTGGAGGCTGCTGACCTCAAGCTGAGTCAGTAACCGAGAACAAGATGTTCTTCTTCTTGCCCTAGAATCCTTGCATTCCTCTCTTCTTTTAGTGTGAAGCTAGGCACAGGGGTAAGTACTTTCACAAATAATAATTTTTGCACATCAGATGGCAGGGAAAACATAGTGCATAGTTGGGCTTAAAGGGAAAATGACAGTCTGTGTAGTGCACTGTGGCCTTAAGGCCACTGTGTGTAAAGTGTGTAAATGAGTTTAATACACGAAGCACGTGATAATATTCATATACCATTATGTATCATTTCAATATGAGGGTTCAGGGATTTTAAATAGTTCCTTTCACAGGAGCTTCTCATGCACTCTGTGGTCTGTCTGGATAAGTTTGTCTTCAGAGGTTTTACACCTTTTATATTTTTGTATATGATCTTAAAAATATGCCTGTTCTGATGCCAGGTTAGCATCAGAACAGGAGGAAAGGTTGAGGGACTTGGGTCTTTTTAGTCTGGAGAAGTCTAATCTGATCAATACCTATAAATACTTGAAGGGTGGATGTTCAGTGGAAGGGGCCAGTCTTTTTTCAGTGGTTCCCAGTGAGAGCACTAGAGGAAATGAGCACGAACTTGAACATAAGAAGCTCTATCTCTACATGAGATCTCAACTTCTTCCCTGTAAGGGTGGCAAGGCTCTGGAACAGGCTGCACGAAGAGGTGGCGGAGTCTCTGTCTCCAGAGACATTTAAAACCTGCCCTGACAAGTTCCTGTGCAACCTGGTCTAGGAGGTTGATTTGACATGTTTTGTCAGAGGGGTTGGACTCTGTAGAGGTCCCTTCCAACCCCACATCATTCTGTGATTCTGTAACAGGATCCAGTTGAAAACTAACTGGAGTTTTGGAGTGATCCATATAGATCTCTCTCCATAAGGAGAAACGTTTTTTGGCTAGCTGAGCCCTGAAATCTGCTACAATACCTGATGTTGGAACACATGCAGAGTGGCAGAAAAATTCTGGATAAACAGAGCAGAAGTTGGCGTGACGAGTGGGAGAATCGTATATTCATGGGTCTCTGACTTCTATCCACTAGCTCTTCTCCCCTCTAGGGTGCTGTCATTGAAAACTAACATATACTTCAAAGGAAAGCAAAGAAAGCTTCATCTATGGGAGAAGCCTGACCCTTTTGACTCTTCTCTCTGAAGGGCATCCACTCTTGACCTTAGGAGAGATGATGAGCAGCCACCTAAAAATCATGTGCTTCTGCTGGCTACTCAGCATCTGGCAGCTACAAGGGGTGGCTGGAAAGCTTTTGTTAATATCTCTTCCACGTGTTTCCTGAGTATTTTTCCAAAGCAGCTTAGTTGTCCGTGATGAGCTCTCATTTCCTATTGCCAGAGACTGAAAGTGTATGCCAGGGGATAACTGCAAAGCCATGTCACTTTGTCCAGTCCCGTCATCTGTGCCCGCGCCCTGTAAGTCCTTGAGAATGACTGATGCAAAATGATGACGCGTGTTTCATAATGTGTGTCAAATAAAGCGTGGAGGTGGAGGGGAACAGGCTACCCTTCTCTTTGCTTTTATAGATAATGTGTTTGCTGAAGGCTGTGGTCAGACTAGGCATTTTTACAAAGCTGAATGAAAGTCCAGTTTGCAACAAGGTGAGGTGAACCCCTGCTACCTTCAATTCAGCAGCTATGGGCAATGTAGAAAATTACTAGATGGATAAAAAAGTGAACTCCTGGATCCCTGGTACAGTGTACAAGTGACTCTGAAGTCCCTGCTGTCATATCTTAGTAGCTACTGTTCCTTGTGAAGGAGAGGTTAAAGTTAGTGGAGTTCTGTCTACCTGTACTCCTAATACACCTTCACCTTTGCTATCCAGGAGTGATTTTGACTCAGTCTCTGGCATTCTCTGTCCAGAGACAGGCAAAGAAACTGGTGAGGGGTCTGGAGAATAAGTCCTATGAGAAGAGGCTGAGGGAGCTGGGCTTGTTCAGCCTGGAGAAAAGGAGACTGAGGGGAAACCTTCTCACTCTCTACAAAGGCCTGAAAGGAGGGTGTAGCCAGGGGGGGTCAGTCTCTTCTCCCAAGTCACAGGTGATGGGACAAGAGAAAATGGCCTCAAGTTGTGCCAGGGGAGGTTCAGATTGGATATTGGAAAAAA
>VZRU01020019.1:12422-23778 GCA_013398155.1 Pedionomus torquatus | reverse complement strand
GTTTTTATCAGTTATGTTGATGGTTGGACTAGATGATCTGAAAGGTCCCTTCCAACTTATCTCTATAATTGAGAGACAGGTCAGGGACTTAGAAGTTGTTTAGATGTGATGTTGGGGGATATGATGTAGGGGAAAACTTTATAAAGTGGGGTTGATGGTTGGACTTGATGATCCCAAGGGTCTTTTCCAACCTGAATGATTCTATGATTTGTCTTCTGGGTCTGCAAAGCACCTCCTTTGGGGAAGAGCTTGTGGGCAGAACTGTAATGACATAATTCTGTTTAGAGCCCAGACGCAAACCGCAATCACATCTATGCAGCCCCCCCTGGAGTGTGAAATGTAATTACTGTTGTCATGTCAAAATGAACACATTTTGCCTTCTGACTTCCCCTTGTTCAAAAACCTGTGAAAAATAAGAGCATAACAATACACAAGAACCTCAGAAGAGCCGAAGAAACCCCATGACTCAACAAAGATATCGTTTGTTCTCGGAGGAGTCTTGTGATAGCGCTATTGGGAGGGTCCCTCTTTGGACCATCGTTTGGGCTATTTATGAAGAGAGAAGGGGTCACTGTTGTACCTGGCCTTTCTTTTGGCTCATCTCTTGCTTTCCTACATGTCAAATATTCGTGTTTGGGCTCTGGAGTCTGTATGTTCTGGTGGGAGAGTAAGAGAGAGGGCTGGAGAGGAATTTCTCATCCTTTTCAAATACTCCGTGTCCTGATACTGAAGGTAGGAGCAAACCCCAAATGTAACAAAGGTGTTTTCCCCACATGATTAAGCTGCTGCGATAGATTTCTTCCAGGAGCCTGAAGAATGAGTGTTAAAACTGGGTTTGGTTTTGAATCAAAACTTGAGAAAATTTGAGGCGAAGGGAGAGATTTGGCAGAGGAAACTGGAGAGTGGGTCAGGTATTCATGACTCCCATCAGTAACTTCTGTTTTGTACAGTTAAATCATTATCAGACACTGATAAGCTGATAATGGACCTAATAATTGTTTTATGAGATTTCACAATTTGTGGACCTTAAAGGTGTGAGTGCGTTGGGGGGGGTTCTGTTATCTGCTTGAATTAAATGACTTTGGTCACCTATGACTGCTGTGGCTGTCCCTCTTGACCTTCTCACAGTCTCTGCACATCAAACCTTGCTGCAGTTCTTGACACCAGTTCCACGTGACCACAGCTGGGATCTGGTGAAATTGAGCTCTTTTTGCTACCACTGCTAATACAAATCATAGAAATGCTTATACAAATCATAGAAATCCCAATTTGGGGGTAGGTTTTGGAAGTCCCACTTTGGGGGTAGGTTTTGGAAGTCCCGATTTGGGGCTAGGTTTTGGAAGTCCCACTTTGGGGGTAGGTTTTGGAAGTCCCAGTTTGCAAGTTTATCTTTTTAACTTTCTTGTGGTGTCAGTGTAGCCAAAAGGGTGTGTGTATTGAGTGCAGATTACCTCTTTGGGGAGGTGAGTGCCTCTGTAAGCAGGTGTTTAGAGGTGCTTGGCTGCAAGGAGAAGGCCTCTGTTCCCTTCAGAAAGGCAAGAAAGGAAAGCCTTTAGCCTCCTCTCTTGCTGTTTTACGTACTTCTGGGTATGTCAGCATATTTTAACCCCAAGGAACTCTGAACTAGGAAATTAGAAATTCTGAACTAGGAAATTAGAAATTCATGCAGTCATTGGTGTTCTTCTGTAACAGCTGTAATACTTTGGTAAGAGTGTGTCAGTACTTTTGTAAGACTGTGTTAGTGACAGAGGGTCCCTTGTTTAAGACAGTGCTACTTTCCATGTTCCCAGTAGAGCTCCGTAGCTTGCCAACTCTGTGAGACATTCATGTACCAGAGAGTCAGAAAGAAGACGACTTCATGACTCAAAGATGAAGGGGAAAAAAAGATGTGTATATATAAGTCTATAAAAACTAAATTACAAAATGAAGTAGTAATCAGAATAAGTGGCAGGCTATGAAACAATGAGCAAAAAGCTAAAATAGACAAAGTTAAAATCTACATCTGGGAAAAAGAAGGATAAAGAACATAAATACTGGAACAAGAAATGAAAATTTGAAGGTTAGGAGGCACGTTGCTAGCTGGAAATTTGGAGCAGGAAAATAACCATTAAATATAGCTCTGTGTGTCTGTAAAGAAGTAGAAGAATTCATCTGCACCCTACGGAGAATACTCTGCTGTCTGAGAAGGACGATAGCAAACATCTTTGGCAAATCTTTTAAAAAGATTAAGCATAGTTAGTTTGTAGTAATCTAGGGTAGAAAAGTTGGCTGAAGAGATGTCTGGTGTACATGAAACTGGCATCAGGGTGATCAGTGACTCTGGAAGTGTGTTGTCAGCACTGCTCAGTGTTCTGATTTACATATTAGTGCTGGTTTCCATCAAAGTAGTGTTGTAGGCCAAAATCAATGTAAATTAAAAACCCTACAAATGGTTGCAAGTGAAGAACACTCAGGTATATTTTTAAAACTATGTAGAATCATGGAATCATAGAATAGTTTGGGTTGACAGGGACCATAAAGATCATCCAGTTCCAACCCCCCCTGCCATGGGCAGGGACACCTCCCACCAGAACAGGTTGCTCCAAGCCCCATCCAGCCTGGCCTTGAACCCCTCCAGGGATGGGGCAGCCACAGCTTCTCTGGGCAACCTCTTCCAGTGTCTCACCACCCTCACAGCAAAGAATTTCTTCCTAATCTCTAATCAAGATAATGTCAAGACAGTCACAAGAGTGAAGCTAGTGGTTATTTTTAGCAGCAGTCTAAGTTCAGTACTGAGAAAATATGGAGATAATATAGTGATCAGCAGACTGTTAAATGGAGAGGATAAGGGAGCTGGTGGAGATCATCTGATAAGCAAGGCCATTCAGATGTTTTCAAATGAAAGTTTATAATCTGGGAACAAAGCAAGCTGGGCATAGCTGTGGAACATGGCCTTTGGATTTGATGGTTTGGATCAACCTTCCGTGGAGAGCCAGCAGCGAAGGCAATGCTGGGCTACACTGAACAGTGGGACCAGGCAGATGGCTTCTCCCTTCATGACTGTTCTCCTGGGCTGTGATGTTCAACCCTAGAGACCATTTTGCCAAAGAAACTGGAGGCACAAGAGAAGAGAGGCATGAAAGTGATTTGAAGGCTGAAGATATGCCCTGCAGGAGAAAATCTAAGAGTGCCTGGGAGATGGTCTGATTATAGCATGTCTTCATAGGAAGCACATGCCAACTATGGCCATGCTGGATGGAGCTTGGAGCAACCTGGTGTGGTGGGAGGTGTCACTGCCCAGGGCAGGGGGGTTGGAACTGGATGATCTTTAAGGTCCCTTCCAACTCTAACCATTCTATGGTTCCGTGAAGAGGAACGGAGAAGGAAAGCAGCATAGTAAAGGCTTAGTAGCCGATCCTGTGCAAAATGGAAGGAGGACCAACTTATTAATGGAGTAGGACGAGCTGGGAAGTGAATTTGCTGCCCTTTAAGTTCTTCAGATAAAAATCCAATGTCTTTCTGTTGGCAGTTTCATGAGTTTAGTAGGAAGGAAATTGGATGAAACTCAATAATGCCATGTATTAAAGGAAACAGCAGATAACTAGAGGTACCTTTAGGCCTTAAACTTTGTGAACAGAGTATGTGGATTTTTCTCACTGGCTGCCAGCAGTGGAAGAGGAATGATAAAATCTAAATGTGTGTTTTTAGAAGTCTTAACTTAATATTTCATACCGTCTGAGATACTACTTCAACCAGTAACAGAAAATGGGGTCCTGGGGACCTGTGTTGCTTCTGGTTTCAAGGGTGAGTTTTCACTGTCTTACTTTGCATCGATCATACTAATGGATGGGTACAGCCAAATCTCCCACCACATATTTTTGAAAGAGTTCGCAATTGATGAGAATTTTTCAAATTTCAGAAAGCAGCTGTTGGTTTTCTGTATGTTTGTATACGTTAAGGTGAAAAAAAAAAAACAAAACAAACCATACTTTCCAAACCAGTGAGCAACTAGTACTATAACTTATAATTTTTGGCCTTGAGTAGGAAGGGAACCAGCAGGAACAATCCTAAATCAGATTACCAAGTGTGGCAGAAAAGTATTTTTGGAGATTACCGTTTGGTTAATTAGCTTTTATGAATATAGTGAGTGGTGAGTTATTTCTTATGAATATCGTGTTGCAAGGATTGCTGGAATTGGTGGTGATTAATATTATTGACAATGTAAAAGACACGAAAGTGGAAAGGAATTATATTTTTAGCAGGCAGCTGCACCAAGTGGAGGCTGATTAAGCAGCACCTCTTCTGAAACACATCAGTCCTGGGTCTTGGCTTTGGGATTGTTGTCTGGTAATTGCTGTCTCAGGATTGTTTGGGAAAAACACAGCACAGGCTGCATGTTTTAGGAGTGTTTCTTTGTGCATGTACTTATAAGGAGAGCTGAAGAAAGAGATTAATGATTTTAAACATGGACCTGAGCTGGAACATTTCCTCCTCCGCATCTATTTAAGCACATTACCATAAAAGTTGATGAAAACGAGGTACCTGTCAAAATGGGCAGAATAAAATTCCTGTTTGGTGTGGCACTGGGTTTATGTAGATCATTTCCTCTACATGGAATTCACCTGCAGTGCTGTCGTAGGTGCATATAAGAGCTACAAGCAGTAAGGTGGGGTGTCCCTGCATTGTTTGGGGGAGTGTTTGCGTGGACAGATATTAAACGGTGATCCGAAAGCTTGACAGCAGCAGTATGAAAACATGTTTTTCGAAAACATTAGGAATGTTTCTTGGTCTTACGCTCTGGTACATTCTGTGCTACCATTTCAAAGAAATGCAAGCAAACAAGAGCCCTCATCATGCAATTACTTACCTAGGCAAAGTTAAATGGTTTCTAAGTTACCTGTGCTTTAAGGCATGGAAATTTTTAAGGGGTTTATTGAAGATACATGTCAAAACAGTAAAATAAATTTTCATATGCATGTTTGATAGGTGAGCCTTTCACTCTGAGACTGCACCGTGTAACTATGGTTTCTCTGTGAACTTTTTCTTTGATTTCTAATACAGAAAAGCAAATCATAGAATTGTAGAGTGTTTAGAGCTGGAAGGGACCTCAAAGATCATCCAGTTCCAGACCCCCTGCTCTGGGCAGGGACACCTCCCACTAGACCAGGTTGCTCCAAGCCCCATCCAGCCTGGCCTCAAACCCCTCCAGGGATGGGGCAAATGAAAACGGGTATTTCTGATTTCTGTACTAGAGTCAGGTCCTAGCATATCTTTATTGCCTTTGGCAGCTTTTGCAGAAAATCTGCCAGATAACAACATCATTGGATGCACCAGCCTTGGGTTGTGCGTCTGAGACCTGTGATGGGCTCTTCTTGTCATTCTGAAGGGCTGACAAAAAGGGATGACGAGTTGGGCTCCTGCTCAGGGAAGCCACATGTGTTTCACATGCACAGGAAATATCTCTTAAGTCAGGGGCTTAGGCGGGGTAGGGATGCAGGATATAGCTATGAGGACTCCATAACACTTCAAACAGACATACAAACAGCTTTTGTAGAATCATAGAATTGTCTAGGTTGGAAGGGACCTTTCAGATCATCTAGTCCAACCGTCAACCTAACTCTGATAAACTATGTCACTAAGCACTGTGTCAACTCATCTTCTTAATACCTCCAGGGATGGTGTCTCAACCACTTCCCTGGGCAGCCCATTCCAATGCTTAATAACCCTTTCCATGTAAAAATTGTTCCTAATATCCAATCTGAACTTCCCATGGTGTAACTTGAGGCTGTTTCCTCTTGTCCCGTATTTTCCCCTTGTCCAGATTAATCTCACTAATTTGGTTATTAAGACCTCTGTGACTATGCCAGCATATGATGCATATATCTGCTGTGGACTATGTATGGTCTGAAGCCAATTTTTCCATAATTGTGCCAGTGGAATCCAAGTCTGTGATTTTAATGAGTTTCATACGTTGTGATGTTTGCAGCAGGATTGGTTTGAGGCTGTGAAACATTCACACCCTGACCCCACACCCCGCCCAAGAGTTTCATGCATTTATGTGGTCTCTTCAAGCAGTAAAAGGAAAGCAGAATTCATATCTGTGTTTGAGATGGTCTATAACTGAGCATCCTATGGTTTTTCTGTTGGGAGCTGCCTACAGCATTGCATAGATGGTGTGCTGCATTCTGGAGACCAAAGGTCCCCAAAGTTATAAACCACATAAAATGCCCTGTCTTCTGGTAGTTTTCGGCATCTTGGTATGTTTAAGGCCATGGCCTAGAGACTAAAGATAGTAAAGATATTCAGGCACTGGTCTCCTCAGTGTTGCAATGCTTAATTGGCTAATTCCTGTATTTCATTCCAAAAATTACTTGTGATACTCCAGAGGAGTGGAGATACTTAAATCAGTGGGTGGTCCAGTCGCTGCTTGTTTTTCCAATAACTTTTGAATGGAAAAGGCAAGAAACCCTCATAGGTGCCAGTACTGAAACCTAAATTTCCTTTTCCCCAGGTGAGTCTGGAAGAATATAAATTCTAGTTTCCTACTTTGCTGTTTCAATGAGTCTTGAATTTTTTGTCTCATGGTTGCAGAGCTTCTGTGGAGCACTGGAAAGGCTTTCCTCTCCGTGCCAGGAGATGTAGGTTTGCATCCTGTTACACACAAACAAGGAACTAACCCTTCAAAACTGAATCAAGTAATGCAGGATTGAGTGGACTCATGTCTCTAGAGACAACTCTAGAAATTTGGGAATGGATAATTCTCAACCTAAAAGCTTCAGGCTTTTTTGATTTTCCCTGCATAAATTTACCCAGTAAGTGGGTAAAATGGTACCCAGTGGCAGAATGATGAATTCACTATGAATCTCCAAAGTTTCAAGTGAGTGCTGTGAAAACTAGACTGCTGTCTCCCAGTTGGAGATAGGTTTTTAATGTGCTTGAGATCGGTGAAAAGTATTCATGGGCCCAAATAAAGCTCCTCAGTACCTAAAACTTCATTAGTATTTGAAATATTAACCTTGAGCTCCTCTCCTTTTACATAATTTCCTACGACTTATTGAATAGTGTTGCAAGCTGAAAAATCCACTTAAGCATTGCTGAATACACTGGCTGTGTAATTAGGTAATTGAAACTTTGTGGCTCATAGCGTGTAGTCTAATTCTCTCATCCTATAAGATTAAATATCAAGATCTCGCTGATGGAAATCATTATTAAAACCATCTTATGCTCACCTGAAAAAATGTTGAGGAAAAAACTATGTTGTTTTTTCTTTTTTTGTTTTGTTTTGATCATGTGGCAGATTCTCAGTTCTACCTCTCTACCACAAGAGCTTTAGATTTAAGTTATTTCTGGTAATATGCTACTAATAAAATATTACTAAGAAGAATAATAAAACTCCTCAAGCTGTAGACTGTACTAAATCTGAGAGACAACCAGGAGAGTAATTTCAAGCTAACTAACTGCTGGTTAAATCACTGATTACTGCCCTTGCTTTTCTCAAAATCAGAACTTCTTTGACTACATTGCATTATTAATAATTTACAGTGATGCAGAGAATATGCAGGAAAGCTTATGACATCTTTCAGCTGGTTGGGACCCATACATGAAACACAGTCCAGATCTGGCTTCAAAGAGCTTTCAGCATCAATCAACAAGACAGATGAAGAAGAGGAGGAAGAGAGAGGCAGTGTGACTTGCCCAAGTATCATAAAATCCGCTAGAATTAGAAAGGATGTTGAAGATCATAGAGTTCCAACCCCCCCTGCCACGGAGTCAACAGTTCAGTGACAAAAGGGGGGAAAATATTTTTATTTTCTTTATTTCATATTTGTATACTGGTGGATATGCTACAGTTTGATCAAACAAATAACAGATAGGATGCTGAGTATTATGAACTTCAACACAGCAGCTGCCTCTCATCATGCTTTCAGAAGGAGAATTTTGTCTCCAGCACAATCCTGGATGAATAACTTCTTTGTTGTGTAAGAGGTAATAAACGTGAAACACAGTAAAGGTAAGGAAAAAACAAAATGCATAGAAACAGTTTTCTTTCCTCCTGTTCCACTGTAGCTGACGATGGATCACATGCCATCCGTTGTTTGCAGCCTACCATAGAAGTATTTTTTGTAAAAAGGCTTCTTTTACTAATTTTTAGGAAGGTGGAATGTCTGTAGGAGAGCCAGTGTCATAGATGAAGACTGGACTGGATAAAAATCACACAAAGCATTATATCATTTAGATATTGTGCTGTTCAGCTAGTGACATCTTTCCTCTCCTTTGAGACAAATGTATTTTGAAAGGACTGTTTTAAGGTCCAAAAATCTATGCCTTGCCTTTACTCTGCTTTTTATATCCAGTCCTTAGCGTGTGTGTGAAATCTTTATTAATTGTGAAGGAAACATCTAGGGATTAGACTAAATAATTATTTATTAATAATTAAAGTAAAATTAAGTAATAATTTAACTAAATTATTACTAAATAATTATTTAGTCTAATGGAACTAATTACTGGAACAGGTTGCCCAGAGAAGCTGTGGCTGCCCCATCCCTGGAGGTGTTTAAGGCCAGGCTGGATGGGGCTTGGAGCAACCTGGTGTGGTGGGAGGTGTCCCTGCCCATGGCAGGGGGTTGGAACTTGATGATCTCTGAGGTCCCTTCCAGCTCTAAACATTCTATGATTTTTATTTTTATTTTTTTTTTTTTCAGGCAGTGTATGGGAGCACCCAGCCAAACCAGTTTCAGAGCACAATAGGTGAGATGCAGAGAGTTGTCATTTGACTCACCTTACTGTCCTCCTTGCCTTGTCTGTGCAGAGATAACTTGCGGAAAGTTGCAAAAACGGCTCAGTCCAGGGTTGTCTCAAGTTTACATCACAATAAGAAGCAAAACAGAATGCAGCCCTAATGAACAAAATGCCCTGAGTCCCGTCCCACTGCTGTTCCCATGACTTTGAGTGGTAGACATCACAAAATTAGCAACAGAAGCTTAGGAGCCATCACACCTATGGAGGTAAATGTTGCAGATGGGTAATCCACTCAGGTGTAATCCTGCACTCCCATCGATATTAGGAAGAAATTCTTTGCTGTGAGGGTGGTGAGACGCTGGAAGAGGTTGCCCAGAGAAGCTGTGGCNTAATAATCTGGTTATTAATAAATATTAATAATCTGGTGTGCTTGTGGCTTGTGTTGTTACTTTTTGGGATCACTTGTAGCTCGTAATAGAGTATTTTGCAAATTGTTTTTATGTCGCAATAGTGTATTCACCACTTGATCTGCAATAGTGTCTTATTGGACCTGTGAGCCAAGTCCAAAGAAATCGTGAATTTCAACCTCCCAGTGAAGTCCTTTTCCCTTTTTGGCACATCCAGTGAGAGAGGGCATTTCAGATGACTCCCAGTGATATTCACAATATAACTCTAGCTGGTCTAAGATCTCGTCTATTCTGCTCCCAAGCAAGAATTTCTATTCTGACAAAAGTAGACCACGCCTGTGTTTAAGTGGTGGGATGAAGGGACTGTTTGGCTAGACCCTGAAACTGCTTGCAATATGGTACATTCTTGTATCAACTCTAGGGAGGACCCTGGGGAGTTTTTGCTGGTGGTAAATGTCTCATTTCTGCTAAGAGAGTTTGCATTTCTTTTGTTTAAGCGTAGAAGGCGCTCTTACACTGCTGTCTGCAGCCAGGAAAAGCTGTTCCTCGAGCTAAACTGGTGGTTTTGACCGAATAAAGCAGTAAATGGTCCTATCTGAGGACACAGAGCAAAGCTGATAACAAATAGGCAAACATGTTAATCTGTATTTCTGCAAAGGTAAATACCTTTCTGCAAAGGCAAATAAAGTTATTTGCATTTGGGGAAAGAAAAAGTCCATTGAGACGTACCACGGTAAAAAGCTGTGAGTAGCTACGAACCATGATGTCTTACCCATGCCAGATCTCTCCCACAGATTCCTCTGATACTTGGAGCTTTACACAAATCTTTCTCAAAGGCAAAACCACCTTTCCTAAGCAGACCTTGTAGGTACAGGTGTTTTGGGATAGATTTTGTATTCTATGAAATCCTGCCAATCAAGTATTGATTTGAACTGTCAAAATGGGATATTTGCACTGGCTTGAGTTGTCTGAAATTGTTTTGACAAGAAATTAAGAATGCAGCATAACACGTATATGTATATATGTATACATAGACTGAAATGTAACTCTTCCTTTTCATAAGAACAGTGAAAAAATAAAAGTCATCTGGACTAGTCAACTAGTTTTGACTTGTGACAAATCTTGTTTTGCTCTTAACTTCTGTGGTCTAGAAAAGCAGGTGATAAGGCACCTCCTGCTCCTCTTTCTTCTCGCCTGGGACACACCCTGAATATCTCCAGAAAGCAGGACAGATCTATCAGCAAGATCACACCACTAGAAGATGTAGCTTGGGGCTAAATAACACCAACAATATCCTTGTTGAAACAGAAAAGCAGAAAAATCCCTCTCTCTTCTCCTTCTCCCTCTCCCTTCTCCCTCTCCCTTCTCCCTCTCCCTTCTCCCTCTCCCTTCTCCCTCTCCCTTCTCCCTCTCCCTTCTCCCTCTCCCTTCTCCCTCTCCCTTCTCCCTCTCCCTTCTCCCTCTCCCTTCTCCCTCTCCCTTCTCCCTCTCCCTTCTCCCTCTCCCTTCTCCCTCTCCCTTCTCCCTCTCCCTTCTCCCTCTCCCTTCTCCCTCTCCCTTCTCCCTCTCCCTTCTCCCTCTCCCTTCTCCCTCTCCCTTCTCCCTCTCCCTTCTCCCTCTCCCTTCTCCCTCTCCCTTCTCCCTCTCCCTTCTCCCTCTCCCTTCTCCCTCTCCCTTCTCCCTCTCCCTTCTCCCTCTCCCTTCTCCCTCTCCCTTCTCCCTCTCCCTTCTCCCTCTCCCTTCTCCCTCTCCCTTCTCCCTCTCCCTTCTCCCTCTCCCTTCTCCCTCTCCCTTCTCCCTCTCCCTTCTCCCTCTCCCTTCTCCCTCTCCCTTCTCCCTCTCCCTNGCTGCCCCATCCCTGGAGGGGTTCAAGGCCAGGCTGGATGGGGCTTGGAGCAACCTGGTGTGGTGGGAGGTGTCCCTGCCCATGGCAGGGTGGTTGGAGCCGGATGATCTTTATGGTCCCTTCCAACTCTAAACATTCTATGATTCTCTGAATCAGGAAATATAAACTGTAAGGTCTGGGGAGAAAATTGGGGAATCTTCTGATGATACAGCAGACCTGTAGGAGGTTTGTCCTCTCTTTGTCCAGGATGTTGTGCAGGGTGAGTTCCCAGGGAATTGAGGGACCTTACCTGAGAGAGAGGGTAAGTGATTAAGAAACATATGTTTGTTATATGGCATGCTATTAAGGTTGTGATTGTTGCACTCTTTTAAACATTAATAATTTA
>VZRU01020019.1:0-12389 GCA_013398155.1 Pedionomus torquatus | reverse complement strand
TGCAATATGGTACATTCTTGTATCAACTCTAGGGAGGACCCTGGGGAGTTTTTGCTGGTGGTAAATGTCTCATTTCTGCTAAGAGAGTTTGCATTTCTTTTGTTTAAGCGTAGAAGGCGCTCTTACACTGCTGTCTGCAGCCAGGAAAAGCTGTTCCTCGAGCTAAACTGGTGGTTTTGACCGAATAAAGCAGTAAATGGTCCTATCTGAGGACACAGAGCAAAGCTGATAACAAATAGGCAAACATGTTAATCTGTATTTCTGCAAAGGTAAATACCTTTCTGCAAAGGCAAATAAAGTTATTTGCATTTGGGGAAAGAAAAAGTCCATTGAGACGTACCACGGTAAAAAGCTGTGAGTAGCTACGAACCATGATGTCTTACCCATGCCAGATCTCTCCCACAGATTCCTCTGATACTTGGAGCTTTACACAAATCTTTCTCAAAGGCAAAACCACCTTTCCTAAGCAGACCTTGTAGGTACAGGTGTTTTGGGATAGATTTTGTATTCTATGAAATCCTGCCAATCAAGTATTGATTTGAACTGTCAAAATGGGATATTTGCACTGGCTTGAGTTGTCTGAAATTGTTTTGACAAGAAATTAAGAATGCAGCATAACACGTATATGTATATATGTATACATAGACTGAAATGTAACTCTTCCTTTTCATAAGAACAGTGAAAAAATAAAAGTCATCTGGACTAGTCAACTAGTTTTGACTTGTGGCAAATCTTGTTTTGCTCTTAACTTCTGTGGTCTAGAAAAGCAGGTGATAAGGCACCTCCTGCTCCTCTTTCTTCTCGCCTGGGACACACCCTGAATATCTCCAGAAAGCAGGACAGATCTATCAGCAAGATCACACCACTAGAAGATGTAGCTTGGGGCTAAATAACACCAACAATATCCTTGTTGAAACAGAAAAGCAGAAAAATCCCTCTCTCTTCTCCTTCTCCCTCTCCCTTCTCCCTCTCCCTTCTCCCTCTCCCTTCTCCCTCTCCCTTCTCCCTCTCCCTTCTCGCTCTCCCCCTCCATGTTGTACTTGGTTTAATTTCCTAAGTCTTTTGCTCCAAAGTCTCCACAGGACAAAGGTAGACATTGTTCCTTATGCAGAAATGGACTGAAAAGCTCTAAGAGATCAGTGAAAAAACATTTTACTCCCAGTTCATCATTTCTGAATGGGAGCTCTGGCCCTGAGTCTGACTCTCTCCTTAGTTCTTTCCCTTATTCCCAGCTCTTCAAAAAGGAGGTTGCTGCTTTGCTTTGTCGGCTTCACCCCTGGTTTCCTTCAAGACTAGATGTGAAGGTAAGATCCTATCTAGTATCCCATCCACATGGGAAAAAATCTGAACATCTGCAGGACTTGGCACAGAACAGCTGTAAACAGAGGAGTGATTCGGCACACGAGCGGGCTGTATCAGTGAACACCATCAGAAGCTGGCAGAGAAGCAATGGAAAATGAGTAAAAATGCCATTCTGCCTTTCCAGAGCTTGTCATTATGTTTTTTCGTCAGAGACATTAGGCAAGTTTAGCATATTTTGGCATCACTCAACAGTGGCTTGATAATTACAGGGGCATGCTTAGGTGTACACCAATCTTTCCTGCTTTGCTCTCCTTATATTTTAGGGAAATAAGAATCTTGAATGAGAATCTTGGAACATATCAAGTATATGCACCTCTTTAAACCATCAAATCTTTTTGGATGTATTGGGAGCCTTTGAAAAGAAAGCAACTCATAAGATAATTAACAATTGAATGAAAGATTTCAGAGGGAAGCTGCTTGTGAACTGAATACAGATCTATCTAAATGAGGAAGGGAACAATATGAGAGAACAAAACAAGTGTCTGCCACAGAAACCCGGTGGTGTAATTATGCCAATGAGAAACACCAGAGAGAAGGTCTTGCCCTGCTCTTCTGATGAGATGTTGAACTCTATCAAAGCAGACCTTGCTCCTGGAGAGAGACAGATTTCTTGTAGGGTGAAATTTTTTCAGTGTTGTAAATTGGGGAAAATATAAGTATAATCTCCTGCCCTGGAACAGAGCTATGGAGGGCAACAAGAAGTGACACCTAAGCATAGCTGGGGGAAGAAAAGAAAAATAAGGTTTTAAATATTAGGATCTTGTTGTATAGTTTCTAATGTTTTCAGATTTTCCAACCCCCCCTCTTCATTTTCCCAAAATGTGGGTTGAAAGCACTGTTCTTTCCGAAGCAAGAAACCCAAACACATTCATACTTGTTCATATGACTCCGAGAGCTGGTGCTGTCGCAGGAGAAGCACAGCGTCATGAGATTCATAGCAGCGTTTGCAAAGCTGGGTCACACTGGGTCATGTGAAGTTATGATCTTGTCATATAGATCAGCGGCTGTTGAGTGCGGGGGGGAAGCTGCCTGCGATGTCGGAATCATCAACTTTTTATTGCACTAAAAGGTTTTTAAAAGCTTACGGGGGAATGTAAAAAAAAAAAACAACCAAAACCCAACCATAATTAGACCAGCCTTTTCTTTTTCCTAAGAATATGCATTGGTGCCTCATGCTTAACTTGGGTCTACATGCCAACAGTACTTTGATGATACATTCATTTTGCTCAATTGTCCATAACTTGAGCGCTTGATTTTTCTCATGCGTCACATTTCTTTTTGACATTATTCTAAAGACCAGGAAGGAAATTTTTTTAAAGGCACAAATCGTAGTTAAGGACCTCACTACCAACGCGAATCCTTTGGAAACTAGGTGTGTAAGGGCCATTTTGGTTTTTGGAAATCTCTGCAGAGGTTGGAAACCATGCAGTAGCCTCTGGCAGAAGTCAGGTCAGCCGTATTCACTGTTATTTTTGTTGCATGCCATCTCCTAGCCTAAAGAGGAGGTTAAAGACAGTGTATGTTCTTTGGGTATCTTTATACATAGCAAAAGAAGGGAGATTTAGATTGGATATTAGGAAAAAATTCTTTCCTGTGAGGGTGGTGAGGCACTGGAACAGGCTGCCCAGGGAGGTTGTTGATGCCCCATCCCTGGAAGTATTTAAGGCCAGGCTTGATAGGGCTTGGAGCAACCTGGTCTGGTGGGAGGTGTCCCTGCCCATGGCAGGAGGGTTGGAACTCGATGATCTTCAAGGTCTTTTTCAACTCTAAACATTCTATGATTCTAAATTGCAGCAAGGTAGCACAGGAACAATTGTGAACACTGTTATTGGTGTGTGTTGTAAAACAGATTGCCTGAGCTTGTTGCTAAAGGAGTTATTTACATGTGGAATCAGAATTGTCAGAGTTGGAAGGGACCTCTAGAGATCCTCTAGTCCAATTCTCCTGCTAAAGCAGGATTGCCCAGAGCACATCACTCAGGGCTGCATCCAGGTGGGGCTTGAAGGTCTCCAGAGAAGGGGACTCCACACTCTTCCTGGGCAGCCTCTGCCAGGGCTCTGCCACCCTCACCCCAAAGAAGTTTTTTCTCGTATTTGACTAGAACTTCCCATGTTCCAGCTTGTGCCCGTTGCCCCTCGTCCTGTCACTGGGAACCACTGAAAAGAGTCTGGCTGCATCCTCCTTCAGCCCACCTGTCACTTGTAAGCATGAAGAAGGTCTCCCCTCAGCCTTCTCCAGGTTGAAGAGTCCCACCTCTCTCAGCCTTTCCTCATCAGGAAGATGCTCCAATCCCTTATACTCCTGCTGGATGTATATTGATGGACCCTGAATTATTATGCAGGGATATGGAGGAGTTTGTAGGCCGTGGAGACAGACACTACTGTCTTTCAGCAACCTCTGACCAAAATGTCCTGAGTTTACTAATAACTCTCAGCTACTACGTGTCTGTTACTGGAAAAGGTGACCTGTACAAGTGCTACGCTCCTATTCCTCTGCATTTCATAATGCACAAGGCTTCAGTGTTCATCAGAGGTCCTGGATTTCACCAATTTCACCTGGCTGGCGGAATTTCACCTGGAGGGAAAGAATTCTTTCCCGGTTCTGTGGGGATTTAAGCAGATTGCTTTACTGGCTCCCCTTCAGCAGCTGGCTGGCTGCTCAACAGCTGATTTCCCTCTTCCTCCCGCGTTGTGTCTTGTTGCATGTTCAACATCACATGATGTTGCTGCTCAGTTTTCCTTGTTGCATCCTGCTGAAGTAAATGCCTAAAGAATTATTGTATCGATGAGCTTGGACATGGCTAGATAAGGAAAGTAAAGCCCCTGCGTCCAGCTAAGAGGTACCAGGTATTTTTTCTTCACCTTCAGTAGCTGGAAAGGATGCTGCCCACCCTGAGGCTTCTGGTGCTGGGGACCGAAGGGGTGGGAGAATTTCTTCCCTTCTTCAGCTGTGTGTCTGTTTATGCTCTTTGCCAGGGATGGGACCACAAATGGGACCCAGCTGTGTTTTCACACCAGGGGCAGCTCGGAAAATCAGGTTTGGGCCTCCCGGGGAGCAGAATCCTGTGTTCTGCAGAGATGCATGCTGCCTGCAGGGTAGATGCTTGGCTCCAGACAGGCGGCACAGGTTAATGCGACTAAAACATCCTGAAGTGCTATGGGAAGTTGGGCTCGGCAGCAGAGGAGGCGATGGCAGCCGTGGCTGACCTATAAACAGGATGAGGGAGCAGCGGCAGCAGAGCGCAGAGACAGTGGCTGGCGCTACGCTGACAGGGCAGACGCATAAACAAAGCCAGGGAGGAAGCTCTGTTTATATCTGGAAAAGAAACCCCAAACTATAGGATGCGAATGATGGACGTACACGGCTATAAATAGCTGCAGAAGCATAATGTGACTTAAAAGGTTTAGGTGTGCCCTAAAGGCTCCGTGGAGAATGGGCTGCACACACTTACTATTTTTTGTTTAAGTGATGGGCTTATTTTTCACATATGTAGGATTACTTTTTATGCTCTAACTGGGCTTTTTAAAGAGGGAGAAACTTTACATAAATCAAATAATGACCTTGTGTCCTTTCATAAAAATGAACAGGCTGAAAAATGTTGGGAGGCTGCCAGACTTTTCAGGCAGTCGCCCGAAAGACCCAAATTGGTGTTTGGGTATGAAATTATGGTTTTTTAGATTAATGGTAATACTTCGGAAGCCAAAGGGTAAAGAGAACGTAAGCGATATTTTTGTTGGGCTTTTGACTGAGTTTGCAGGGTTTGGGGTTATTAATCAGAAGTGAGAGTGTTGTTATTCTACCAGAGGAAACATGGATGAGAAACAGTCTGTGTGCAACCACTCCCAGGTGCAGGTAGGGATCTTCTTTCTATCTTTGCACATAGATAGTTAGGGACCTTCACCTCCAGCGACTACTAGATAGATCTCAGTACGTGGTTTGGATTCGGTTCAGCGGGTTTTTGCCTCCGCTGTTGTAGTTAAGAAGGTTGGGAAGAAGAATAAGTCAAGATACAGTTTTTTTTTCTGCTAAACTGGCAGTGGTGGTATAACACTGACAAGGTACAGAAATTTAAAGTGTTTGTGGATGTGGTCAGTGGCTTCTTAGTGGAATTAGTTACGTGGTTTAAGAGAATAATTGTGTTTAAAAAATAAACACTCACTGAGGATAAGGTGCCTGCTGGCACTTTTTTTTGCCAGGTAACAGCTCTGTGACCTTTGAGGAATTTTGTCTGGTGGTCTTACTATGCCCATAGCTTTTAATTTTCCATTTTCGTTTGTAAGCCTCCAACTGCTTTCACAATGGTTGTTCTGGCTTTTCTGCAAAAAACACCCTATTGAGTATCCTTGTTTATACACACAACATAAAAACCTGTGTTTAGTACTTTCGGGTGCTTTGTGCAGACGTGAATAGCGGGTTTAAGGAACAAATGAAATTGGCAGCTGTTCCATGCTAGAGGAACCTGCTGTGTCAGACTTTGTTTCCCAAAGTCAAGGAGAGGTAAAGCTTTCCATGCCCTCAGGTCACCTGGCCCTGATAGATATTGCATAACGATTTCGGTTCCATTTGGGGTGGCACTGTAATTTCCAGCTTGGCTTGTCGGACTCATTTCTTTCACAGCAGGGCACGCTGTGCTTTCTTGCGCTCTGCCACTTCCACAGCTGAGGTTCTTTTTTACTCAGGTTGAGGGAGGAAATGTCAGAGCCTTAGAGGAGACACGGTTCTCCCGCTTACGAATGTCCCCAGCCTGTCAGCTCTTTCTTTCGTGGCTGCAGGATCAGCCTAGGAAGAAGTAAGGCTTTCATTGTTAAATCTCTGCAGGAGTTGTTTAAACACACAAAAAAATAATTAATGTTGTTGGTGTGTTTTCTTTACTTCTGTCTTTCTTCTAACTCTGTCCTTGGCAGACCCTTTGGAACAGGATCTGACCAGAAGGCAGGAACCCCCACGGCATTACCTGCAGCTCGGTCTTGGGGACAAATGCCTTCTTTTCCTCCTGTGGAAGAAAAGGAAAAATCAAAGACACACTCGAGGAGTAAACTTCATGAAAAGCAACACAGTTGTTCTGTCTGTGGCTGCAGGACTGACATGACACATCAAAATAAGGCCTCACAACAATATACATAATTCTTTCTCGCAACAAAGCACCAGTGTTGATGGCTGTGGCCGTTTCTGCTCTTATTTTCGAGGCAGTTTCATTTTGCAAGATACTTTTTGCTCACTGTTTTCAAAAGCATAGGCTATGGAAGTTCCATAGGAACGTGCCCACCACACCCAACCCCGGCTGCTGCATGTCAGAGGGACCTGTTTGGGTTGATTCTTCGTACTTTCTTGAGGTGAAAAGGTTTAATCCAGTATTCCCGAACAGCAGGGAATGGGAGAGTTTAGTTTTTCCAGTGTGAATACATCTTGGAGGCAGGGTACTTGTGCTCAGTATTGCTGAAGATACACTGCGTAACCGTTTTATGATGAGGGAAAACTAATCAGGCATTGAAACAAAAGCAAAACCTGCTCTCTGGCCAAGTGGGGTGTTTTTGTTAACTGTCAACACAGCAATCCGTGTGGTTAGTCATTGTTATTTGATTTTTGGAACTATCTGCCACTGATCCCGAGGCCACCTCAGGTTTGATTGCTGGAGTCCTTGCTCTTCTGGAGACAGAATCACAGAATTGTTGAGTTTGGAAAGGACCTGTTGGTATCGTCTAGTCCAATCTCCATGGCCAAAGAAGACTCATCCATAGCAGGTTGCCCTGTGTCCAGATGGGTTTTTACTATCTTCAAGAATGGAGATGCCACAACCTTTCCATCCAGCCTGTTCCTGTCTTTGACCACCCTTGTGGTAAAGAGGAGTTTTTTCTTGTGTTCATACGGAATTTAATTTACTTCTGTTTATGCTGATTGTCTTTTGTCCTGTCACTGAGCACCACTTAAAAAAGCGAGGCTCCATCCTGTTTACATCCTCCCATGAGGTGTTTGCACACATTGATAAGATACCCCTGAGCCTGTTCTCTAGGCTGAAGAGTCCCAGCTCTCTCAACCTTTCCTCATCGGAAAGGTGCTCCATTGCTTTAACTGTCTTTCTGGCCCTGTGCTGGACTTGTTTCAGTAAGTCCATACCTTTCTTGTACTTGGAAGCCCAGCAGTGGGCCCAGCACTGGACCCAGCACTCCTGGTGTGGCCTTGGCAGTGCTGAGTAGAGGGGAAGGATCACCTCCTTGACCTTCTGGCAACACTCCTATTAATGCAGCCCAGGATGTCAAGCTCTTTCAAGTTCTCTCTGAATGGTAGAATAATCCTCTGCTGCTCCTTCTGGTTCTGTATCATCTGTGGATATCCAAATCACCACTGAAGATATGAAACAGTACTGGTCCTGGGGTGCACCACTAGTGTCTTCCCTCCAACTGGACATCTTGCTGCTGATCACAGCCCTCTGGGCTCAGCCGTTCATCCACTTTTCAGTCCACCTCACACTGCACTTTTTAAACCTGTAGATTGTCAGCTTGACTCTAAGGCCGTTGTGGGAGACAGTGTCAAAAGGATTGTCCTCTCAATATCTGCCTTTCTTTTTTTCTCTGCGGTAGCGCTGACATTTCTGCTTTCCTTTGCTTTGAAACTGCGTAACAGCTGACTTCAGGGATTTGCTTTAATGGGGAGATTTCTCTTCTCTTTTCTGGCGAGCAAAGTGTGCTTTCATGTCTTAAAACCCATTGGCAGCTATGTCTTCTGCAATGCAGTCGCTGCTGTGTGAGCTCAGGTGTGTTTGTGCCCAAGTGTTATTTTCCTTACTGTGTTCAAGGGACCGAGGCTCAGTCTGGGAGGTGGAAGACCACTTCCACAGGCAGCAGCACTCCCCACCCACCCAACACGGCTTGCCAAAAGTGTTTACGAGACTTTCAGCTGCAATTTCCAACCCTTCTGTGCTTTCTGCATTTTACCCAGTAGGCTGGTAATAAGTTAGAGGCATTTGGGCTGGATCATGACTAGCGTCCTCATCCTCAGAGCTCATCTTCAATGCGGAGAATCTCTGAATAGCTCTGCCACGTTTCTAAGTTACCTGTTTGGACCGAGCCATGTTTGGAGAGCTAGACGGACCACCGCTGTTAAAATATTGTCTGTTTCTCTACTATTAAAAAAAGGAGAGATGCCATTGCAATGTGGATGTAAACTGTGGCATTCATAGCATACTTAGCACTTTGTTAATTCCCCATTAGACATTGCATTTGCATTCTTTGCCTTAAGCTGTCTTAGAAAGTTAAAAATATGAGCAAAGAGAAAGCGTTAAGAAAGTGCTCTGAAAACATATTGAGATTTTTCTCTTCTTTTTTTTTTTTCTCAGATGGAGGAGGAACCCGCTGTTAAGAGCTGCTCTGCTCGGTGGATACGCATCTGGCTACAGTAGGTTAAAAGGAAATCAAGGGTGGTGCTGGTAACATTCCACCCTCAGCTCCCTATTCACCTCTCGTCATCCACCCTTGCGTTTCAACTCAGTCTCTTTACCCACCCACCTAGTTTCCATGTGAAATTGTGCTAATGGAGATCTGTTCCACAACACCCTGACAGATTTGAGCTGCTTTTGTAATTTCCAACTTTCTTTTTTGAGTTTCAAGCGTTTCCGACTTGCTAAATCATGACTTGGGTCAACATGTGGACTCTGTCCAAGCGTGTGTAGTTCATTGATCATGCTACGTTGAAGTAAGAGGCTGATTATTCACCAAATCTAAACTTTGTTGTGGTTCAGGGACATTAGATACGGGGATTTTGGTATAAATCAGTGTCTACCAGGAAGGAAAAGGCCAGAAAGGGATCTGATAATGATTTGAATGGAGTAAGACCTTGGGCATTCCTGTTCTGCATGCCCTGCAAGCTCTACACACCCATTATCAGTGGTGAAGAATTGGAGACAAACCTGGCACCAGGGAGACATCAGTTCTTTCAGGAATACTTGCTGTATTTTTATATCCCATTGTCTTCTACCTATGTCTTGGCAGAACTAGAGTGGTGCAGTGTAACACCAGACCTGACACACCTTGTCCAGATTTCCCTCCTCCGAAGCTCTTCCCCTTCTCAGTCCAAGCTTCTGTTCTCTTTCTTTTGTCTTTTCCTTCCATTTTTTTTTTTTTCCATTTTCCTTCATTCCTTTTCTCCGTTGGAAAACCCCTTCTGTGTGAAGAGAGGCCAAAGCTGGAGCTGTACCAGCAGGGTGTCTTGTGGGAAGTAGGTGCTGGGTCAAAACGTGAGATTTTACAGTACTTGCAGCATCGTCTGTTTTTACACTCAGCTGGTGGGACAAGGTGTGCAAGAGGATGTGGTCAGCAAGGGCTCACAGTGGGTTGAAATGCCCCACGTGGAGCCAGCCAAGGCTCCCTGCCCAGGAAAAGGAAAACACAGTTTATTCTGGGCCACAGAAGGGTCTTCTACTCTGACTGGATTTAAAATGCTGGATGTTTTCTGGTACCCTCGTTTTACCTAACTCCTCAGTGGTAGACTGTCCTAGCTCCTGGGCTGTAGGATGATTCTCTCTGTTTCTCATCCAATAAATATTTAAGTGGTCTATGCAAAGTGGAATTACTTCAGGAACTGCTGCCCTTTTATGGCTGTTCAGGGGGGACGTGAAATCTGAGGTATCTTCAGGCTGAGGAAAGACCCAAGGTCTAAGTAAGGGACGCTCAGCTGGATAGGATACGTCAGCTGTGGGCAGAGGGTTTGTCCAAGGGGAAGGTCCTTGGGGGGGGTGTCACTTTGAGAACACCTACCTGTTGGGTTTCTGTCCTGCTGCTACAGTTTAGGGAGCTGAAGGTTGGTTTAGACATAGCCGGTGTTGAGCTTGCTTTGGTCTTTCTGTATCTGGAGAATTTAACTGTGAGAGATGCAGGAAGCAGCTGGAAGAAGCACGGGGGACTTCAGATGCCTCCAAGCCCAGGGGATGGGACCTCGAGGAGATAAGAGACAGGTGCTTTTGTATATCTAGTGCATGGTGAAAGAAAAGTCCCACATGTCATCCCTTCACAGATAACTGTGGAAAACTGTCTCGCTGATCAGAGGAGACTGCTTTGTGCAAAATAGGACACAGTGTCCTATTACTGTTTCTGAGGCAAACGTAGATGAATATGAGGAAAAAAAAAAAGAAACAACTACAACAACTGAATACGTTATATTCTTACAGTAGGCCCAGGCTTCAGAAGTGTTTTACTCTGTCCTTAATTCCCTCCGCTTTCATTTTTTCACCTAGAAGAGCCCCGGCTGTATGCGCTGAGATACAGCAGCAACCTGCACACCTGGAAATTCATCAAGTCCTGTTTTAGGTTAACTCTTACTGCATAATTGCCAAGTGATACTTAATTGTCAGAGGACTCTTACCTGGAAAAGCATTTGCTTAAGTACAGGTCCTCAGTCTGAGACTGACACTCAGGCAGGTCTTTAATGTTCATAGCTATAGGAGGGTGTTTCTCCATCACAGGAAACATTTAAAAACATGGCAAAGAATAAACCAAAAAATGTGTCATGAAAACAAAAAATGGAAGGAAATTAATAATTTGGGGACTGTCAGACTATTCTGACGGTGCAAACTTACTCTCCTTGTTAGCAAAGCTACAGTTCAAAATTCGTTTGCCATTTCTTTCTATCAAAGCCCGGAGAGCTCATGATCAAACTGGCTGATGCATCTTATAAACTTGGCACATCTCATTTTGTAAGAGCTAGCTTTCTTCAGAAACCCATTTTCTGTTGCTTGCTGTAAATATAATGTTGCTAAGCAGTCTCTTTTGTCATAAAAACCTGCTCTGGGTACCGAAACTACTAGGATAAAATAAGAAATTGTCTGGTTTTGATCAAAACTGTTGAAGTTGAATTGAGATGATTATTGTTGTTAGTCTCATTCTGGGATAGATTTCACACCTCCTGACTCACCAAAAGTGAAAGGTCTCTCGAAGGCTCTAGTGGGTGGCACTTTACAGCTTCTAAATCTCTTGAACTGGGAGATTTCCTGAGGTGACCAAAAGAGCAGAGGGACATCACTGACTCCAGCAAATCTAGCTGACATCCATCACTTTATGCAAACCCAGTTACTTTATGTAACTGTGCTAAAAATATTCACAATTAATTGCTTGTATCCTTCTCTCTCCTTTGGTCAGCAATGGCATGATTTGTTGGTTTATTTAAATATGGCATGCATGTATGTACATCGCTATGTGACAGCAGAAAATGGTATTCTATCATTGTCATTACCTGTTGATGGTTTTCTTCTCTCACCTGCAGTGTATTTTATCCTCAGTCTGTTGTCTATTTTCAAAAGCCAAAACCACAATGAAGGTGTTAGATGTGCCTTACTGCAAAGGGAGGCTAGTGGCATCCTGGGCTGCATTAGCAGGAGTGTTGCCAGCAGGTCGAGAGAGGTGATCCTTCCCCTCTACTCGACAACAGTGCTGGGTCCAGTTCTGGGCTCCTCAGTATAGAAAAGACATGGACGTATCAGTGAGAGTTCAGTGAAGGGCCACAAAGATGATTAAAAGATGGGAGAATCTCTTCTATAAGGAAAGGCCAAGAGAGTTGGGACTTCTGTCATTGAGAAGTGCAGGCTCAAAAGGCTCTTATCAATGTATATAAAAACCTGAAGGAGGATGTAAAGAGGACAGAGCCTCATTTTTTTCAGTGGTGCCCAGTGACAGGACAAGAAGCAAAGAGAACAAATTGAAATAAAAGAGGTGCTATCTGAACATCAGGAAACACTGCTGTGAAGGTGACTGATCACTGGGACATGTTGTCAAGAGAGGTTCTGGAGCCTTCATCCTTGAAGAAATTAAAAAGCTGTCTGGACATGGTGCAACTGGCTGTAAGAGACCCTGCTTGTGCTGGGTGGTTGGCCCAGGTAACATCCAGAGCCATTCAGTGTTTCTGTCTTCAGTAGGCTTAAGGAACCAATGAAGGAACACAAACAGTATTTTGTGAGAGATGAACAAGCAGTAAATATTGAAAAAGTAGCTCAATTTGCCAACAGTCTGCATCAATACATGGTCCCAATGTAAAAAACATCC